>VICG01000015.1:1825000-1967500 GCA_008692225.1 Monilinia fructicola
CCGTTGCCCAATGAGCAGTTTCGCTATCCAGGGTTTTTCGAATGAGTTTCAGTCGTTTCTCAAGTTCGGTGTAATTGAACTTCCCTTCCATTTCATTTCCATCACCTTCGAAAGGCATCCGAGCAAAAAATTGACCATCTTGAACTTCCTTTCTTGCTTTTTCAATGGCTGACAGGTACGATTCATAATACCACAAGAACCTGCGTTTGCATAAATCTCTGAAAGGTTCGAACGGGATTAAGGATTCTTCCAGAAATTCGAAATCACTATTAGCATCGTCACTAGGGGGCGAGCATGGTAGAGATTCCCCTGCTGGGAGAGATTAAGGTATTCCTCAAGGCGTTGAATGACTGAAATACGAAGAGTTTCATGACGAATCTGCAGGCTAGTCAGTTCCAAGTATAATCAATTTGGAAAGCCCAAATTATACCTTTGCAATATAATCCTTTTGATCCCTTCTGTCCCTAGCATCCTTTGCGAGTTCGAAACCAGGTTCATTTTCGTAGGGATTGCTTGACATTAAACTTTGTATCGAGATTAGGATGGATTCAAGTCCTTGCGCCGATGACCATTCTTCTCCCCTTTCACCCCGCCATGTACTATTATGTTGTTTAGCTTTCAGAATTTGAGTTGTTTGTTCGATGATTGATAATTACCCCAAGATTGATCTGAAAATGAGTTAGCAAATACGTTGAAAGCACAACGATTCATGAGGTGAACCTACAAGCAGACTTTGCCTTGAGCATAAATATTTGGATTGAATCGACATCTTCCTCCATTTGTGGTGGTTGCGATGACATTAGGAGCTTTCGCAGGGTATTCTATAATGTCTTTTCAGCTTCTAGTTGATGTGCAACCATTCTTTATCATCATACCTTTGCCAAATTTAATTGCAAACTAAAGAAAAGAAGAGTCAGTATTCAATGGTATATAATATCTCATAATTTGAATGGACTAACATCGAAGAAACCAAATTCATAAGGGGTATCTGGTGGGCCGATAATGATAGCTTGAACCTTTCGAACATCAATGTCTCGACAAGCCACTGCCAAAGCTATAGAATCCAATCCTCATCAGTATGAAATCAAAGAATCGATATAAAAGTCGTCAAGTTTGAAATGGATTATATATATATATATATATAACTTACATAAATCTGAACCTTTTTGGATATCTGCCAACTCCTGTGAAGATTGAAAAGTGTCAGCCTTGCGCTTCTCACCATAAACCAAGCAAGCGCATTGTCTAGGTGGTTATCAGATGGGTGTATAATTGTTACCTTTGCAATACGAATAATGGAGTGATTCGACATGATTCTTGCAGTCCAAGGTGGCCTATTGAATACCTCTTCTTTCGAAAGGAACCTTGTTATGTTTTTGCTTTGATTATGATCTTCAAATATTTGAAAAGTATCGAGTGAGAGTGTATGAGTGAGGGAGTATGAGTGAGGGAGTATGAGTGAGAGAGTATGAGTGAGAGAGTATGAGAGTATGAGAGTATGAGAGTATGAGAGTATAAAAGTATAAAAGTATAAAAGTGTATGTGTATGAGTGAAGTTATTGGAGAGGAGGGGAATTGAGTAATTTGTGTGGGGCTCCTGGTTGGAGAGGGGGATTGTCTGAGATCATGATCGACCGGTAGGGTAGGTAGGTGTACCTAGTAGGCGCTAGTAGGTAGGTAAACAGTTGAAGTTGCACTTTGGAGATGAAAAGAGATCCAAAGAGATCTAAATGTCGGTGACGAGTGGCAGAATTCTACTTATGTGCTAGCGTTATCGCCAATGGGTGATCAGATACGGGTAGTGGGGCCGATGTCTATGAGGCTGAATCTTCTATCGGATACCTACAGTAGGGATTGGGTGTAGATAGAGAGGGAAGGTCGGTTTGTAAGTAGATAAATATCTCTAGATACTTACTTGGCGTTGTTTTGGGTCAATGCTGGGCTAAAAATTAACCGAAAAACGAAATATGTATTATTATATATTTAATCTTTAGAAAGTTATATTAAATTAACGAATAAATTAAATATTATAAAAATGCTTTAAAATATTATAAAACTAAAAAATATATAATAAGCTTTTTAAAACTTTAAATATAGAAGTTTTTATATATTAAAAAGAATTTAAAAAAGTATATTATTTTATTTCATTTTATATTACTTATATTTAAAACTTTAATAAATTAGATCGAATTATTAATTATATAAATATTAAAAATTATATAAAATAAAGCATTTAATTTTATATACTATACTAATTTTAGTTTAGTATTATTTATTATTATTAAATTTATAAAAGCTTTTTTTTTAAAAAAGAAAAAGATATAATAAACTTTTATTATATATAATAATAAAAGCATTATATAATTTATAAATTCGAATAAAAACTATTAATATATATAATTTATAAGTAAAATATAATATATTTATCTTTTTATTATATGTATATATAATTATATATAAAAAAATCGATGTATTACCGTTTAAATAATAAATATTTTATTATATAAATTTAATATAAATTTATATTATAATAATTTTTACTTAAATTAGAACTATAATATATTTTATTAAAATCTAATATATAGTAATAATTTTTATTTAAATTTATAAATTATATAACCCTTTAATTATTATATATAATAAAGATTTATTATATTTTCTTATTTATTTTAAAAAGCTTTTATAAACTTAATAATAATAGATAAGACTAAATTAAAATTAATATATTATATAAAATTAAATAATTAATTTAATATACCTTTTTGTTTCTTTAAAACTATAATTAAACTTAATTTATTAAAGGCTAAAATATAAATAATATAAAATACTATATTTTTTAAACTTTCTTTTATATACTATAAAACTTTAATCTTTTAAAATATTAATAAATAAAATATTAATCTTTTAAATTCTTAGTATTTTAAAGTTTTACTTTAAAAAATTTATAAATTCGTTAATTCGTTATAAATTTTTAAAGATCTAATATAAATTTCTTTTTCGATTAATCCTTAGCCCGGTATTAATCTAAAATAACGCCAAGTATATATATAAAAGAAGATACGTAGTATATAGATAAATAGATAGATAGATAGAGAATAAATAAATAAATAAATAAATAAATAAATAAATAAATAAATAATAATAAATAAATAAATAAATAAATATCCAACCTATCTAATAAAATAATAAAACTAAGTTCCATATTAAAACCCGTTACTATTTACTTATACACACACCTGGACACTATTAATAATATCTCCTAGGTCAAACATCTCATTATTTAATTCCCGAGGTTAACCTACAGCCAACCTCCCGCTACCTACAAAACCATACATACATCTAGACATACCTAGGTATTACCTAGGTATCCGTTGCAGGTACCTAGGTAATCAACTCCCTCCATCTAGTTCGAATTCATCGACGGAGATCGGATTACCTACTTGAGGAATTCAGTACCCGTGATCTGGACCTCACCGGGAATCGCTGACGCATCTCTTGATACTCTATGATATCTACCTCTATTATGTGAGATGTGAATGTTGGTGTGAATATTGTAAATAAGCTGCTGGTTTATTCACAGAGTCATCCCCAGGTCATCGGTGATATCTGTAGTACCCATCTACCCAGTGACTGTGCAGGTTACGGAGGACGGGTTTCTTCCGTTATGAGGACCCTTCACAGTTGCCAGGTTCAAGTAACATAACCTTTCTTATAAATAGGTAATCAAATATGATTCTGTATTCATGATCGTAACATCATCCTCACGCTTTGGGTATCTTCAAGCCAACGATCTCTCCGAGATCTCTCGGACTTTTCCTATCATACAAGGTACCTCATTAAGACTATCCAGTCCTGCACCAGGGTGTATACAAATTCCTCCCACGCTAGAAGCTGTCATTCGTGACGAAATGTATTTAGAACGGTCAAGATGTGATATCTGTATGCTTGCTTGACTGCAATGCGAAGGGAGATCTCGCAAAGTGAAGCCTTCCACTGTCCTTCAAGTCCATCTTTACTCAACAACATCCACCGCCAACGGCTTTCTGGGGTGCCAGTTTAATATTTGCTTTGGCTCCTCCAGCACCAGGTCCCTTCACCCCAGATCTTCTATCGTTCAAGTCATATTTTCCGGCTTCGATATTCAAATATATCCTCTCTGCCACTCGAGCGAAAGCATTCTCAACACCCTCGCCACTCTTGGCACTTGTCTCGACGTATTCCAATACACCATTTCGTTTAGCCCAATCTTCCGCCTCTTCCACACCAACTTCTCGTTTATTCTCCTCGCCGACGGCCAAATCACTCTTATTTCCAACCAAAACGACAACTATATCCGGTTCAGCAATCTGTCGCAAATCGTTCAACCAGTCTGTAACATGTTCAAATGTCGGTCGCCGTGAAATGTCGAATACAAGCAATGCGCCTGAAGCCCCCCGAAAATAACTCCTCGTTACACTCTTATAAGTTTCTTGTCCTGCTGTATCCCATAAACTGAGCTTCATATGTTTTTGCGGAATATCCGATGCAGCAATTGAAGATTTTGACCCGGGTCCTGGCGCTGCTTCTGGAATACTCGATTTCGGTTTAAATCCTTCAGAGTTTGGTGGACCAACTGGAATAATTCTCGAACCAAATTCGACGCCGATGGTCACATCATGATGTGGAGAGAAACGACCTTCGCAAAGTCGAACTGTGAGTGATGATTTTCCGGTTCCGCTATCGCCAATACAGACGAGTTTTGCAATATAATCCCATGATAATCCAGACATTATTTGCCCAACTCTGCAGATTGACAAGCAAAAGCAAAAGAAGAAGAAGAAGAAGAAGAAGAAGAAGAAGAAGAGAGGCCAATACTGAGGGAGGTATTAATGAAATCTAAAAGATGGTAAATTTTGGAATTTGAATAAGTTAATGACAAAGATGAATCAGGAGTAAGATTACTAGATAGACAGATAGACAGATAGACAAGTAGAAACTTGAGAGGGAGTGTGTGCGGGTGAGTTGATTGTTGTTGGAGGAGTATTGATTTAGTAGGTAATACCTCTATGTTGACGGTAGTAGTAAGCGTAAGCTTTGAATTATACGGGTGGAGCGAGCGTTCCTGAATAATGATCCATTAAAAAAAGTGGCTTGGGGAAAGTTTTGGAAATGCAAGCAGAAGGAGTATCATGGATGATGGATGGGGGAGTCTGCATACAGCTGGACTACTCAGTACGGAGTACAGTAGGATAACTGTTATCGTCTAGTGCGATTACATAATCCATGGATATGGGTACATTACCCAATTGGGACGGTCGATAAGGCAACAAGGCACTTGCAATAAGGACGCAGAGGCGGTGAACAAAGAAAGGAAGATCGATGTTTTGGGTTTTGGTAGCGCTGGAGTATTAGGGATGTACGGAATTGGTGATTACCTACAGTAGGTCCACGGGTATGTATGGATTGGATGTATATGGATGGATGGATGGACGGATGTATTTGTACTCTGTATATATTAGATCAATGCTTAATTACTAGGTCGGTCTATAGATAAATACTTTGTGTATGAATAGATAAATGTATGTCTAATAGATAACCTCAGGTATATATCTATTATGATTCTTATATCAATTAATTTGATAAATATTCATCTATCATCACCTATCCTAGGTATCTATCTATATGGATATCGTCATGGTGTCTATATAAATTATAATAATACCCGATAATCTATACTTATATATATATAAGTAAATCATATTTATATATATACATTCTTCTCCTGCTTAGGAAGCCTTCACTCTTGAAAAGCATTCACTTATGAATACCTACCCGCACCGTGGACTACTTTACCCAACAAAAGAATACTCAATATTAAGAAATATCGCATTATCACATTATCACATCACATACATCATCACATCATCACATCATCGCCAAAAACTATTGTCTGATCCAGAGATAATCTTGAGGGTCAATAAGTTCATCATTACCTACCTGGGCACTTCTTACTTACCTCACCGTATCTGCCTTGTGATTTCATTGATTTCAATGATTCACCGGCACCCAGTCCTCACTCACTCACTCACTCACTCACTCCCTCACCACCCTCTTCTGGATATTACTTGTTAGAACTTCTATCCGAGCTAGTCCATGAAGAACAAGCAAGTGATTGATATCTCACACCTGGGCAATATCAACCACCCTGCAAGCCCTTGACGAGTCATCCATCCATCCATCCATCCATACATGTATACATTTATACATCCATCCATCCATTCATCCATACATTACTTACTGTTTTAATATTAATAAGCCTTGTTTATACAACTTCCATTCCCATTCACTCACACCTTTGAGTAATCACACGCTTGTTATCATTCACTTGTTGCCCTTCATACAATCAACTAGGTACGAGGTAACTTGGGACTTGCAACTTACAACTGATCTATTCATCTATCTACCTACCAACCACCACCGACCACCTCCTACCGACCACCTCCTCCTACCTAGGTATTCCAAGGCTGTCCACGGGTACTGAAATACATAAATATTGGTAACCTCACCAACCATCCTACCAACTTACTTACCATACATATCAACTCCAAAGCTCTTCAAAAGACCCACAAGACTGGGCAGAAACCACCCAAAGATAGAGAGAAGTCCTTATCAACAGCCCTTCAACTTCTTGACTCCATCGTAGACAATCTTATCATCATTATATCACTTAATTGAGAGCCCTGAAGATGTTCTCAGAATGTAAGTAATATTTTTTTTTCTCACAGGTATGATTCTGGGGTTCATTGTTCTAATTACTCAATGCAATATCTAGATGCTTCGCGCTTCTTGGCTCAGTCACAGTCTAGATTCTCCAACTTTGTTCAACAGGATAACGAAACGCCGCCTCCTCGAAATCCAAACGAACGTTATCAACGATCGCAGCCTTTACGAAGTTCAAGGCATCACCGAGCACTTGGCAACCCTTATCAGTCTTCGCATCTACCAAATTTCGGATTTACCTCTCGATATTCCCAAGCTCCCCCTGACGCTCCGCTGTTTCATAGTGCATTAAATGAGTTCCAAGAAGAAGATGAAGAGGAGGAACGAGAAAGGGAGACTGCGGATTTTTTTGCGTTACAAAGATCACGGAGAGTTTTTGCGCCTGCGAGACTAGAAGAAAGCGAAGAAACAGAGCGCGATGGAAGTGATGTGGCTCTGGATGACAGTAAGGATGAGGATAGGAGAGCAGGCGACGATCGGGATCGTCCTCGGGGCATCAAAAGCAGTTGGACTGGTGGAATCAAAAGTATAAGAGAACGAGGGCGCACACCAGAAACAGTCGGGGAGGAAGGAGATGATCAAAGTAGGCGACCAAGCAGTCGAGGAAGCAGTAGTAAAGGAAAGGGAAAAATGGTGGATGTTGGTTTAGAATCCACAATTGCCGACAGTGAACCACCGAGTGAACTGGGTTACGATATGGGTGACGATAATCCACCAGCCATCCAACAATTTAGATCAGTGCCCAAATCTGGACCAACCCGTCTGATGGATGATTCCAAGAGAGGGAATGAGAGGGATATTGAGTCTCACCGACAACCCGGTCCTCGATATCCCATACCACCGAGCGAAGCGGAGACTATTCCAGCAACAGTAGCCACAACCTTGGATGAGGGTCCAAAGCATGACATGTTTTGGGGATCATTATTCTTAATCTGTTTGGGCTCACTTTTCGCAACGTTCTTCTTGATTTTCCTGCATACGTCAACGCCGAAGGGAGTTCTAGGCGATACGATCTATACAACGCTTAGTTCTTCATTTCACCTGTTTGCAGTCGACACTCTGGCATCCATCATTGTCTCATTTTTGTGGCTTGCTTTACTCCGATCATTTGTCCGCCCATTAGTCTTCTTGATTGTTCTAGCAGTACCGGTTTATACTGTTCTCGTTCTCACTGTATCCTATGGTGTCTAGTATGAAAGGATCAACAGATCGAACTGGTGTACAGGATAGAGCTATGCGATGGCTGTCCTTTATCCCTGGTGCCCTTGCCTTACTCTGGCTATATACAATTTACAAGGGTCGCCAATCCTTAACAAAGGCAATCAACATTCTGGAATTCGCATCCAGAATTCTTGCTGCAAATCCGGGCCTGCTCGCATTGGGATTTGCTACTCTAGGCGCAGTTGTTTTATGGACTTGGATATGGTTAGGAATGTTCACAAGAGTATTTCTGGGTGGCCATCTCTCGAGGTCAGGTCTTAGCTTCATCATAGATGTGACGACTTGGTGGCTCGGTGTATATTTTGTCATGATGTACATTTGGACACTTTCCGTGATTGGAGGAATCCAACGAACCACTACTGCTGCAACAGTATCCCAATGGTATTATCATCGTAATGTCCAGCCAGGACCTACATCTCGAGAGATTGTTGGAGCTGCATTCTTTCACTCGACCAATACCATCTTTGGTACCATATGTTTATCGGCTTTATTGGCCCTCTTGATAAGATTACCTCTCCTCGTCTTACCACGAAGACTGGTCACAGCTATCTCGATAATTGCATACTCATTCATACCAACACCGGTTGCCGCTTTACTGAATCCTCTTGCGCTTACCTATGCTGCTATCCACTCTCAGCCTCTCCAGAGTTCTGCAAGAGGTCTAAGTCAAATGACATTCCTCACTCCACAAGCTCCCACAACTACCCTAACGCCACGGTCCTTTTCCTCAAGAACCCATGCCACCACTCCATTGCTTCCATACCGATTAGCTAAACTTCTGCTTCATGCAACTCGCGTGATTATGTCCATGGCTCTTGGATTTGGTGGATGGGTAGCAACAGCTCGTCAATTATCTATAAGGATGCCCGAAGGTCCTGGCATCAAAGGTAGTGCATATGCATATGTCGTGGGATTAGTAGCCGGATTTATCGGTTGGGGTGTTCTCGGAGCCATGGAAGGTGTATTGAGTGGAATAGTAGATGCGACAGTGGTATGCTGGGGAAGCGAGAAAGGGATGGCTGGGGGTGGCGCATACTGTCTTGAAGCCGGATATCTATTCGGTGATAGTAGGGAGTAATGAATGGGCGAGTTTGTACTTTCTGGCGAATGGGGCATAAGTTGGTTGGGTTTACATGGGACGAATAGCATGATCATGATATGGGAAGACATGGTATGGTATGGTATGATATGGTATGGTATGGTATAGCATGGTATAGCATAGCATAGCATAATTTAGCAGGAGGGATCACGAAAGCGTCTGAATATCATACTATTATACATACTACGTACGCGCACATAGAGTATCAATCAGCGTTGTGTGAATAGTCAGCAGTAAGTACAAGTGTAAGATTTGAAGCAGACTTTTATTCCATCTCATTTTCTCCTCTTGATTCAATGCTCTCTGTCTTTTTCTTGGAATATCAAAATGTGAATGTGAATGTGAATGTGAAGGTGGATGGGTATTTTGAGAGGGATTTGAGGTTGAGGGTTGAGGGTTGAGGGTTGAGGGTTGAGGGTTGAGGGTTGAGGGTTGAGGGTTGAGGGTTGAGGGTTGAGTTGGAGTTGGAGTTGGAGTTTTGCATGATTGGGATTGAAAGGGGAGGTATTTCTTGATATCGAGCCGGGGTGTAGTATCTGGCTCTTGCAAGTGGGCTTGAGTGGATTTTTGGAGCGTTGGGATGGATGGGTGGGGGTGTTTGATTTGATGATTTGAAGCGCAAGAAGGGGGAAGGGGGGATGATGGTGTTGTTGAGGGTGGTGTGGAAGATCGGTAGAAGAGACATTCAAGATATTCAGGATATATGGATATATGGATATATGGATATAACGTAGATTCAAAATGGGTTCTGATATTCCATGCTTTCATTCATCTGTATCTCGATGAGCTATTCATGGATTTATCGATATCCAGTATCCAGTATCCAGTATCCAGTATCCAGTATCCAGTATCCAGTATCCAGTATCCAGTATCCAGTATCCAGTATCCAGTATCCAATCTCTCAACGCTCTTCAAAAATCTACCCCAAGACATTCTCAGCCGAGAGGAGAAAGGAGAAAGGAGAAAGGAGAAAGGAGAAAGGAGAAAGGAGAAAGGAGAAAGGAGAGGGGATGAAAATTGAGATTCCGATTGAAACAGAGGCATGCGGCCGACGAATTAGACGATCTAGTGTGAATATTGTGATGCAAATCCCATCCATGTAGACAAAATATAAAGAAGAAACAGGATTGGAATCATCACATCGTGAATCTAACTCTGATTCTACCCGCAACAACATCAACGCTGTCTCCCCATCTCCATCATCCCAACACCCACCCACTCCCCCCTTCCTTAACTCGTCAAACCGAATGCCACAAAAACACACGTTTCGCCAAACGCCATGCCATCACCTACAGTATCTTAGTATGGATACTCGAGTGCACAATAACCGTATCACATCACATCACATCACATCCCACCGTACCGCACCGCACCACAACACAACACACATCTCATCTCACCTGCACAACGACGGCGAATCCCCAACGCGAAATGACAAATCGCCCATAACTCCCCCCGTCCGCCCACTAACGAACTTTGCTTCAAAAAGGCTAGCCGAGTTCAACGACCGATTTCAATGCCTACCCGCTGCTAATATCGTGGATGTTCATCCGCGTGACCATAAATCCTCCCTCCGTCTGTCCATCCAGATGAGAGCTATCAATCATCATCCATCCATCATCAACCGCCAGATATCTCTTATCAGGAAGGAAAATGCAAGGCGGAATGATGGAAGAAAGGGAAGTGTTTTCTCGCTTATATCTTATTGATGATATGATGTGATGTGATGTGGTACGATGAGATACGATGCGATATGATGGATATAGTATTACTACATACAAAAGAACTTAAAGTAGAATACGTAGAGGATGGGAAAGGGGATGCAAAACGCGCATTAAATGATATGAAAATGAAAAATGCGTTTGTGTGATCTTGGTGTGCATTTCTATTGTATGTAGCGTGATGGGGTGTGGTGTATGATGTAGGGATGGGAGTGAAAGGGGAGGAGAATAAAGAGAGATAAGGGTGCATGAGGAGGATAAAGATAGAGTTTGGGACCAGAGTTGGGTATTTATTTGTATGCACTTGCTTGCTGGTGTTGAATGTTGTAATTATTGGAGAGGAGATGGAGCACTTGGCATGTGAGGAGAAATGTACGAGAGAAGGAAAAAATGACAACTCGAAGGATGACATTTTTACGTTGAAATATTGAACTATGTGAAAAGTATATAAAATGACCCCTATCTATTCCCAGAACTAAGTATCGGTGTCGTGTAGAAAGAGAAAAAAAATCAATCAATCTAGCCTGATGGTCGAAGCCCGTCAACCTATCGATCCGACAATAATATAACCCTAAATCCTGTACAATCTAATCTATATGGTATCTTTCGCAAATCCAATTCCCGAGCTATCCCAACCAGCATCCCAATCCGTGCATTTTGACCCTTCCGTGCAAACCGTTGCATTCTATCCAGATGTGTTCGTTAAAAGTTTTCCCCGGGTTTCCATTTCCCCAATCTTACGCCGCCAATAAATCTCCACCCTTCGCCCACTTCCCCTCTTCCATCTCTCCCTCAGATGCTTTGGCACCATAAGCATCCAACAATTTGATACAACCCTGATGACCGCCTTTCCAAGCATCACCCGCTGGACTAATATCCTTATCATCTTTTGCATCGGGTGCTGCTCCATGATTCAACAAGATCTTGGCGATACTCTCATGACCCCTCGCACAAGCGTCATGGAGAGGAGTTTTACCCTCCCCATCCCTAAGGATTGGATCTGCGCCACGCTGAAGCAGGAATTTGGTGGATTTGGGCAAGTTCTTGCGGATGGTCCAGACGAGGGGTGTGGTGAAGTGGTGATCCGGACAATCGATGTCAGCGCCGTGGGCGAGGAGGAGTTTCGACATTTCAAGGTTGTTATAGGAGATTGAGAGTCCCAATGGGGTGCCTTCTCTGGGACCGTTCTGGTAATCCGTGGAGCCGCCCTTGTTGTTGGGGTCTGCACCTTTTTGAAGGAGGATCTTGGCTACGGATGTATTTCCGCAATGGACGGCCCAGTGGAGAGCCGTGAGACCGAAGGAATCTTCGACGTCGATGTAGGTGCTGCTGTTCTTGAGGAGGATCTCGGCGACCCACCAGGTATCGCATACGGCTGAGATGTGAAGGGCGGAGAAATGAACGTTTTGAATGGCGGAGAAATTGGTCATGTGGCGATGTTTCTTGAAGTATAGGAGCCAGGTACGGCGGAGGTCGCAGTTGCGACGGAAGAAATGTCGGTCGAGGGCGTATGATTTCATCATTCGAGATCCGGCTATGTTACTATGATTAATCCAGTAGATGAGAGGATATTGAAGACTGTCTTCTGAAGATGGTTGGTCTTGTAATGAGGAAAGTGGAACGTCATCGAGACTCTCGAGGTAGTATTTCCAGTCTCTTGTGGTGTATTTGAGGGCTCTGAAAGCGGCCTTCTCGTGTTCGAATTCGAGGTCTGAAGAAAAGATACCGGCCGTTTCGTGGTTGAGGAGATATTCCTTTGCGGATCGGTGAACAAAGTAAGGATGGTCGCGATGTAACGATAAGAATGAATCACATAATTCAATAGCGTCCAATACCATATCTTCGTCATCAATAGCTGCTGCTGGGAAAGCTGCCATAACGGCAAGCTCGCGAAGACTGAGAGGCCTGAAGGCAATTCCGACTGCGCGAAGAACCGAGAAAGCTGTTTGTTGATCTTCTTCGCTCAGCTTCAAAACCCCCTCGAGAATTCGCGCATACAAGGCTTCAAGGCCCGAGGGGAATTTGCCAAGAACAAGCTTGATGTTGATGGAACTGACTTTCTTCTTTGAAAGTTCCTTGCAGGCAAGTGAGACGAAAAGAAAATTACCTCCTGCTTTCTCCCTCAATTTGTCGGCAACGAATTGTTTGACTGGGGCGTCGAATCTCTTCTTTGTGGCCAAGGCATCAACCTTGTGAGTGATGAAGGTATCAACAGCCTTGCTGAATTCAGTGGTGGATTCTTCCAAATCCACCACCCAAGATAACTTCAAGTACTCTTCGATTCTCGTTTCGTTTCGACTGGTGAAGATCCATTTCACATTGCAAAGACCATCGACATTGGATGCAATGTATGCACTGGCGAGCTTGAGGAAGACCTCCAAAGATTCTTCAGTGCATTCATCAAGACCATCAATGATTAGGTAAAGATTTCGTGTGGTGGAAGCTTCCAGCACTCGTATCAAGGCAGTCCAAACTCCCTCGATGGTGGCAAACATTTGAGGTCCATGACGTTTGAAATCTTCCAACAAAACATTCTGGGAGCTTTGTTTCAAAACCTGGTGGAGGACGGTCTTGAGCGCATGCAATGTCGAATTTCTCTGGTCAGTGTTGTTATCGCAGAAAAAGTAGGCAACTTGGTCACATGGATTTTGGGCGACCTGTTTGGAGAGAAGGTCGACGAGATACATAGAAAGCATGGTTTTACCCTTTCCTGCCTGTCCGTGAACCCAAAGCAAATCGGATTGATCACTCTCAATCATGGACTTGTAACTCTTGTTATTGAGGATCCAGTCACACGACTTGCTCAAGAGACGATCGGTACGAGCTTCAATTTCCCTTCGTCCGATAAGAGGGTTGATGACGGCCAGTGCGTTCAAGACCTCATTACTGGTTGCAACATCTTTTGGAGAGGGTTTGCTCCCACCACGGACCATTCTGTGCTGAGTGGTTACGATGTCATTGATTTGGCGGGTCAGTTGACCCTTCTCCTGATCACGAGCGCCAAGCATTGTCGATTGCAGACTTGAAACTGCATGTTCGTGAATCGAAAGCTCTTTTTTGAACTGAGAAACATCCCATTTTTTGCAAGCTAACCAGTCCACCTTCTCGATAATGTTGGCGAACTCTTCGTGGGACCATAGAGACCCCTTGGTGGTGATGCCGTTCAATCTGCAACCTTGATGCACAAATCGTTCGATACAGTGTTGGCATGCACTGATGACCTGCATCATTAAACCACGCTGAGAAGCAAATGAGGCGTCACCTAGAAATCTCTCGATGCCATCAAGGCGCTTGTGGAGGCTGGATAGAACTTTTGCGACCTCTCCAAAAACTGGATTTGCGTTTCCGGATTCGTGAATGGCTGTGAATGCATTTCTCAAGATTCCAACTCCATGAATGACCTCACCGAAACTGAAACCGAATGGAATAGCCATGTTGACTGTGTCTGTTATTGAAGTATTTGTAAGGGTTTTCACTGTTGATATGATGTGGAATGAAGATTTAAAGTTTGAAAAATTGTATATTATAAAAGATTATGAATATCGAATGTAAATGTAGTATCAAGTTGGTACCAAAGACTGACAGAAAGGACGTCCGTGAAGCTTAAAGAAGCCTCTTGAATAATCGTGATATAATGATTTCGTGTGAGGTGTCATTCGGTTCGTGGTTGCTACAACTCTGAATCGACCTTGGGAGGTGAAAGTGATATGGACTTATCACAATTGACACAAACACTTTGCTTCGGATGAAGGGATGCAAAAGCTAAACTTGACTGATTCGTGAGATAAAGGAATGGGACGAGCGAGGTCTGATATATATGATGATGAATAGAGATAGTAGTGCGGTATTATGTCTTGATTACATTACTCTTTTGAGATAGGGCCCACACGGTGTTTTGAAAATTGAATCGCATCAAGTAGTTTATACTTTCAATGCATTAGTGTCGAATGGGATTTGGGAATGAAATTGGTAAAACGAGCGAGCAATCCACATGTTACCCTACCGACCGATGAGAATGATGAAGCGCGGCGACCGACAATAAGTTGATAAGTCATGATAATAAGCGGAATCCACTTGGTACACCATTTTTTCCATTGAGAGTCGAAAATAACTAGGAAGCCGTGGGAATCTGAGAGAGTAAACCAGGACTACCGATGCCATCTTATCAATTTACTCCACTATATCACGCACTAATCGAACTAGTTGTGATACCAGCAGTACTAGAGAATTAGGGGTCCGCTTATCTTCCGGCTCCTTCTCGCACTTTTATTCGCGCAAGCGTGCGCATTGCCGCATAATGAAGGGGTTAGATATGCAGAAAGGGACAAAACAACTCAAACAACTCGTCAAAGGAAAGAAGGTTCAGATGTATTATTGAATGCAAAAATGCTAAATGCTTAGAGTATCAAATGCTAAACGTTCATCTCTTGTTGCATAAATTAGGTGATCTGTCAGTAGTTTCCGTGTCGGAGAAAAATCCCGAAAATTTCTAGAAATTTGTAAATTAGACTAGAGATCTTTTTGCGAAAACCAAAGATTCAAACGGTTTCAGAAAAAGAAAACATATGCACACAGACAGACAGTACTGTACTGTACTCGTAGAACTACCGTACAGTAGATTTGCATTCATAACCATCTCTAGTGATTCTGTGCATATTTACTTGCAGCCGCCTACTTTAGAAAAAAGTATAAAAAAAACCAATTAAGAATCTTCTTGGGAGGATGTGGTGGTAGTGCAGCATAGCATGGATCTAACTAGTTTTCATATATTGGTGCTTCCCACCATAAAAGAGTTCTACGTCATTATACCCATAATATGGCGAATTTGGTCGTTTTAGCTAACTCGATCCAGAAGTAGTGAGTGATCCTTCCGAAGAGACCCTCAAAAAGAAGAGGGACCGTCCTTTTGCTGATTCGGTTCAGCCCAGGAAAACGTGTATAAAAAAGAATGTACGGAGTATGGGTGAAAAGAGTGTACAGTGAAACTGTACAACTGTACTCTGTACGATAGTACTGTAGGTATTAGGTATCACCGTATCAGGCACTAGATGATCACAGGTAGCTCTCAAACATCAAAAGTTCAGACCGCTTAAATCCCGACATTTTGACTGATTCGGCGTGCCCCATTGAAAGCTGCACAGTATTTATATATTTGGTTTAAACTGTTCATAAGCCTTATACAGACAGACGAGTTGGAAAGACAAAACCAATCACATTAGTAAAACCTCTCATCGCGGTAATTATTCGCAAATTAAGCACCATGTGAGTTTGAACCCGGTCAAAAGCAACAAAGATAGGGGCCATTGTGACGGCACGGCAATATGTATAATGTATGGTATGCTCATGATTTCCTGTTATGTGTATCGTTGTCAAGTAAAACAGGGGATTTGTGAGATTTTGGATATGGGATGATTGAATTGTATGAAACCAAATTACAGTAGAACCGCTTCTCCATTATTCGGACATCCAATCGTTCGGAAACATCTTTATTCTTCTCCACTAGAAGAAGATACAACTCATAGGTTTCAATAATGCTCAAGAGAGCATCCAAGGAAATCTTCAAGGAAGAGTCAACTGTGCAAGATTATGATTTGTGATTCGTGATTTGTGATTTGATTGCATGCATTGAGATAATAATAAATGGAACCATACAGTCAGTCAGTCCATGGCAATGCTTGGGTCAATCAACATTGATACTTTTGATGGCTTCATCAAATTCCCGCATGTGAAAATTAAAATTCCCTCATCGTCATCATCATCAATATCATCATCATTATCATCATTAATCATCATCATCCACCTTCATGGTGGCACCATGCCTGCAGGATTTGTTAGATAGTGGGTTGTGATCATAACACTTGAAATTTCCATTGGCCCTTTTCTAACTCATTAAGAGTCTCATTGGTCGGTTTCACACTCAGGTTATCTTCATCTAATTTGTACTCCGTATAGGATAGTATAGTAGAAAGTAGCAAATAGCAAACAATTCTGTCGCTTGCGGCATTATCAAGATACGCTTATGCCATATGCCACATGGCTGATCTTCTGTCTGTGTTATCGCATCAAGAGTTCCAAGTTAGGTGAAGTATCATCCAACGTCAAAGGCATGTTTGTTGTTAGACATAGGATTCGGCAATAGTGTCCTCGTAAGATTGGTGAATGGTTGGTAACCTCATGTGCCGCTGCCATATCGTGAAAGCTTGTGAGATGAGTTTTAAGTTTTTGGCCATTCAGATGTTGAAATCTTGAAAACAGCCTACCTCTTAAAGTTACTGTACGTAAAAATTTGAGTTTTGATTCGAAGGATGGTTAGACAAGGTTGATCTTGGTATTGAATCAGCGAACTATTCAGGAATTTTCAAGGAAGAGGTAGAAAAACTTATTAATTTGTACTTAACTCGTTATCCGCTCCAAGTCTCCCTTAAATCTCATATGAAACAAAGGAGTTAATAGTTTGCCATTTCAACTCTTTCCAAGTCTTTTCAAACTTGATAGTAGCTCATGGACATCAAGTCAAGATGCAAGTAAAAAGAAGAGAAGGACATCTATGTGTGTGTAAAGACCAACGCGGAAAGATATCAAGTAGGTAGGTAGGTAGTCGATGATGTGAGCAAGGTTAAATGAAAGTTTGTACTATATCTACTACATCTATGATCTATCCAAACGCAAGATATATATTAGATAGGAAAGATCAGAATATGGGCCGTGTCGACAGCCCTCCTGGTCCTGATATGATTGAAATAATGGTACAGTAGAAACATCGATTGGTCTCTGGGTCTCTGGGTCTCATGGTCTCTCGGTCTCATGGTCTCCTCTCTTCTGATCATTCAAACTCGCGGGGTAAACATGAATATAGAGATACAGTACTATGCCAAGAGATATAGATGTATATATATATATAATCACGTGAGAACCTACACCATTCCAGACGGATTATTAAAAGGTATAATATATATCTTTCCTGCTCGAGGGTTCTTATCTATCTTTTGATTCATTCTATACTTCATCTCTAGATCTCTAGATCTCTACGTCTCTACGTCTCTACATCTCTACTTCTCTACTTCTCTACTTCTCTACTTCTCTACTTCTCTACTTCTCTACTTCTCTACTTCTCTACTTCTCTACTTCTCTACTTCTCTACTTCTCTACTTCTCTACTTCTCTACTTCTCGAAATCTCTTCTCAACATCCTTACATCCCTACATCTCTCTCCGTCTGTACTCTGTATACTAGTACCTCTGTACTTCTATCCATTCTTCTATCAATGCTTCTTCAACGGCTCTTCTCGAATTGAAACAGGCTACGAAGTTAGGGATTGCCTACATATGTAACTATAGTTGTTCAGCTTCTCTCTACCTCATCATGATACAGCATAATATCTTTTTCTAACTTTCTACTTTCTACCTCCTTACTGTCTCAAAGTCGAATCCGTCCATTCATATTTTGAAATGCAACGTCCAGTTAAAGCGACCAAGGTGTAAAAACTACTTTCTGCATGAAGTGAGCTCATTCGCCATCGAGTTAGTTATCGTCATGCAACCTTTCGTATACGTTGCAGCCGCATTAGAACTATGATCTCCTAAAACTCCCTCGGGCGATACAGTACTGGATGAGCATAACTCTCAACGGATCTACCTTTTGCCGCGAGCGAACGAACGCCTTATCCGCAATTGCAGTAGCGATCATAGCGTCGGCGAATATGCCATAAACTTTCGGCGCCCACCGTTAGTTACTGTAGCAGTGTGGGAATTATATATTTGGTATCCGCTACAACAGAATTAACAAATTGTTCTCTGCAGTCTGCACTGAGTCTGCACTGTGCAGTCCTGGCCAAGTTCCGACGAATCAACGACCTATCATTCCTCAGGTAGTATAACGATGAACGCCTCTTATCATTGCCAGGATGAGAAAACATAATCGAATCGGACAAAAGCTCGTAACTGCGGGCGGGCTCGATACTTCATCAGTACTTTATTATTTTAGGTTGGCGTCGTCCACTCTTGCCGATCGGAAATGTATCCGTATGTCTCCAGCGTCTAGCGATTATATATTTCTTTTTTTTCCCGAGGCTATTACAGTATCGTCGTGCTCTTTTTTCGGTCTTCGGCAGAAGCTTTACGTACAGCGACATCATTCAAGTTTCTCATGCGGCGAAAATTCGAAGACACCTGTGTTCAAGACAGTCCCATATGTCTAGGACTCTAGGTACATAGGTAGTTGAAGAGGACCTCAATTAGGTAGTGAAAATCATCTGGATGCTTGACCGACTTTCTACTGCACAGAGTACTTGTGTAGTTCTTATCAAGTTACGGATCTGCCTTGCAAAATATCTCAATTGCGATTTGTGATTAGTTCTTTGCGTGAGGATTCGTTCGGCATGAAAAAGGATTTTCATTTGAAACTAGCACATCTATGCTTCACCACAGCAGCGAGGCATGATGCTAATTAGTTGTCATTCCACTTCACATTCTCAGCATTCTACTAACTAACAAGATTTCAATCGGAAGGGTTATTAATGACCACCCCAAGCAATTAATACCGCGGCTTCATCGATCTCAAGACTATGAACAGACTCATACCTACCTCACCCTCCTTCTCCCTAGCTGTAACGAAAAAAAGCAAAGAAACCCTGTCGGACTCATCAAAGGAAGAGCTTCAACTCTTGCAAACCCTACACGAACACATAACCTACGACGGAATCACCTCGTATTAAATAACAAGGTTCAATTCCAATAGTCTACATATCAAGTCTATCGTCTATCGTCTGTCGGCAATTGAAGACTATTGCTAGTTCTCTGCCCAAAAAATCAATCTACCAAGAACAATAAAAGGAACTGTGGTCAGGGAATAGGGGGGGAAAGGCTTAGAATCGGACAATCACTCTGCACTTATGACCTTTAGTTGAACAACGGATGGAGGAAACATGGAATGTCTGAGTTGAAATTTGGGATAGAATTAATAAAAGTAAAGGTATGTGCGAGTTGAGAGCTGAACAATGATGGGTAAAATTGCCTGAGAGTCAATATAGAATGAGCATATCCATATATAGGTGACAAAGAACCAAACCTAGAACTCGAACTAGAATTGGAACTAGAATTGGAGTTGGAATTAGAACTAGAATTAGAACTAGAATTAGAACTCAACTCGAAGTCGAACTCAATCTCGAACTCGAACTCGAACCTGAGCTGGGACTTGAACTTCAACTTGTCTTATATGATCAGGAGAGTTTCGTTATAAATATCAAGAGTTTTCTCGAGCGTACGGTACTTGCATCGGTAGAACGCACTATTTGAACGAACTATTTGATTCTTCATTTACTATCAGACCATTCCTTACATTGTGAAGCTCATTGCCATGTATCTTGACCAATTCCAAATCTAAGCAACGGCTAGCTATCATTACCATATATTATCGTTCATCCATCCATCATCCATCATCCATCCATCCATCCATCCATCCAACCATCCATCCATCCATCCATCTATCTATCTATCTATCCATCCATCCATCCATCCATCCATCCATCATCCATCATCCATCAGCCATCATCCATCATCCATCATCAATCCATCCATCCATCGTCATTGACCGCCTTGCACCTCGGCATTTGCATCGTTTTCACCCTTTTTTAACCCTTTGTTCATCTTATTGTTCCAGAATTGAGTTTTAGCTGTGAATAGGACAAAATATAACAAGTAGTAACCTTCAGCGATCTGATCATCAACATCAAAGCTTAATTTAGGTGAAGCGTTCCATCTTTCGAACGGTATCCCTCCGACGTCTCTGAAACTTTTAACACTGCCTCGAGACAGTTCGCCACGAGGTTAGCCACAAACGCAAATAGAATCTAGAGCTTCATTAAACTCCCGGACCCTTAAAACAAACTTTGGTCCCTTTGTATGTAAAGAAAGCATATCTCTCAACCTAACATTGGTCCGAAATAATTCGCATCTTTCTTTCTTTCACTTGTCTCTCTCATATATCTTTCATATAAGGTTATCATCGTCGTCTCCAACATATCCTTGGGATACCCTTCAAGGCCGTTCAATAGGTCCCGTAGTACAAAATGTCTCTATATGAATGCGATGGTTGTACAGAACCAATCCGTCCCGATAAGGCTCGCATTCAGTGTCACATATGTACAGATTACAATCTTTGCGCCAACTGCTTCGTCATCCAAAACGTCTCTCGTTCACACATTAACAATCACCCAACCTCCATATACAAAACCAGCGGCACCACCACACCAGCGGTGCCCCCTCCCATGCCCCCTCGACCCGTCCCGCTCCTCCCTCCAAGAAAAGACACCCTCAACGGCACGCCCCCGAAAAAAGTCGAGCTCCCAACCGCCAACTGGGGCGCGCTGTGGGATATCGTCAAGCCGAGACCCAAACCGGCGAAAGCGACGCCTTCGCAAAAGGGCTCCGGGAGTGGCGAACTCATCTCGATTTCGCCGCCGAACAACGAGGACCCGTATAGTTACAGCAATCACAGTCGCAATTTGAGTTTTTCAGACTCACCCATCACTAAATTACGTCCTGATCTACCGCCGATCCCGGGAAAGATTGAATTGGAAGCGTTTACCAACCCCTATGCTTCAATGGCGCCGCCGGTCCCTGCGGAATGGTCACCCTTCTTCCAAGCCGATGGAACACAGAATGCGATTTTCGTCGATTTGATGACGACGATATTTTTGCATCTCGATGTGGAAAATACGGATTCGTTGAGTCCGGAGGTATATTCGGCGTTTTTGGAAATGCAGGGTGTTCCTATGGAAGATAATATATGTAGGTTTTTTCTCAGCCAAGATAGGAGATTAATTTGAAACATGAAGGGGGGGCGATTGTGTTATTTTCGGAAATCGTGATAAAGCTAATACTATAGCGTGTAGGGCAGAAAACTTTGTTTGCCGAGGGAGGTGTCCTAAATCAGGAAATCGCTGATCTGGAACTCGGTATCTTTTATAAGAATCATGAGATTCAACATACGCTCGCGGTTCGTCATGCGGCGCATCTTCCGCCGCCGAGTCCGTCGCCCACGGCTGGGGAGAGGATTAGGAGGAGTATTAGTCTGGGGGCTAATATGCCGATGTTGAGTCGACAGGGGTTTATTGATGTGATGGGGATGGAGTTACTGCGGGATCCGGATGAGGGTCATAGGAGGCTGGGTGGTGTGGTCAGAGATTATGAGGTTTGGAGGGAGCTGGGTGAGGTTCCTAGGAAGTGCTTTTTGGAGGGGAAGGTTGAGGGGAAGGGGGGCAGGGGAAAGAGGAAGAGTTTATTGGAGATGAGTGAAGAGAAGGAGGAGGTGGAGCGGAGGATTATGGAGGGGATGTTGAGGGGGGCGGGTGAGGAGGTCGGGATGATGGGGAGTTCAGATGGGAATGATGATCTAAATACGGATACGGAAGCAGAAGGTAATATGCCCGCGCCCGACAGTTTCACCTTCGAAACCACAGATGAAGAGGAGAGATTAATAGAAGAGAAGGAAGATCTGGTGGGACATCAAGCGGAACGTCAAGTGGAACGTCAAATGGAACATGGCATGCAAGAAGTGAATTTGTCGGATGCGAATACTGCTACGATTAAGAAGATACCCGTGGTTATTGAACCAGTTGAGGAGACCAATTGGGTGTAGGTACTCGTCATGTTGTAATGAAGTTAATGAAATTAATCGATATATACGCAAATAATTTAATCTACGAATTAATAAAATAATGGATTATTTGGTTTGGTTGCGTATATATATAAATGTGCATGATCATTGTACGACAAGAAGACTGGATTGAACCTTAGTGAAGGGACAGAGGATATCAGTATGAAGGGCAAGTCCTACTAAAGATGTGAATGGTCCCAAAAGTTGTAAACAACTCGGAAGATAAGATCAAGTCATACTGATATCGAAAGCAATTTATCGTCAAGCACACATATCATCATCGTTACCTATGAAGAAAGGAACTTCAGGAACTCAGCAACTAGAGCATCGCATACTGCCCCAAGGACCAGAATTGCCGCTCCGCTTCCACAATCGCCTGTATAGCCCGAATTCAATGCCCTGCTCCAATATCACCGCTAGCAATCGTTTCTACTGATACATCATCTTCCAACCACTAGATCATCCCATTATAGACGGAAGTCTCGCCGCTGGATTCTTGCTCCCAACATTCCATATCCCCTGCTAAGTGACCTTTATCAGCACCCGAGAAAGATGCAAGCTCCACGTTCTGAACGCCAGTGTAATCAAGCCGTATTTCTGTGATCTGATGGAATTCTAATCATTGACATCGGAGCCGGCAGCCACAGCCACAGCCAAGCCAATCTCATCCCTGGTTCCAGTATTCGAATTATATCCTGCTGAAGAGACCTAAAGCGTTCGGGTCGAAGTCGACAGTTGGTTATCAACAACACCTCACTACTGACCATCATAGCCGACTCCATTGCTTCATTTAGGCGAACTCGGCTCACTGACTTGGCATGCAGGGGACTGGGAATCGATTCGGGATTGACATCGCCTACTTGCAGAAGAGTAGCTACCTTATCGCACCATCGACAATCCGTTTGCGCAAGCAGTATTCATCGCCTGGAGATCAAAAAGTGCTTTCTGCGTATCGCCCACTGATTCAGCACCAGTATACGCCGTATCCTCCCGCCCAGTCCAGAAAGTTCACCAGCAGAAACGCTCCAAGAGCTCCGATCGCAAGCTTCATCTCATGATCTCAACGTAGATTCATTCCCCCGCATTCGAAAACCTCGTCATCTCTTGCATAAATCTTGGAGCTGAACAAAGGAGAAAGGCTATTTTTGTTTGTTGGCGATTGGCTACGCGCAAGGCAACTTCAAATACGGAGCTTGTGTTTTCCGAGAGGTGAGCCTGGAATGTAGTTTGAGTGCTTCGGAGAATTTTGGCTTGGAGGGCGGCTATGCGTTTTATGTGAGTTGTTGGTTTCTTTTGGCTATTATGATGATGAGGTGTCATGGATATGTGATGATCGATGGTTCGATGAATTTGGTTGGCTACAGATGAACAGAAATTCCAATGGATGGGGAAGAAAGAAGGGAGAGGAAAGGACTTGCGTGGCTGGTATCTTCTTTATTTTTTATAGAACTTTGGATTACAGTCGTTCGAGTATATTGATAAAAGAACCGGCGTCATAAGTCTACCTAATTATTGACCTTATAACCTTTTAAGATCATCTATATCTTCCATATCCATCATAAATCACTCTGTGCATCGTATCGTCCCAGCTGGATTCATATTTCACGAACTTCCGCATCCAAAACCGTCGTACAAGTACATTATTTATTAATATGCCCAGCCCAGTCGAGCCTCGTGCAAATTTAAGTTTTTGATATGTAGATTATTGCATGGAAAGGAATAAACACGTAGGATAGAAACAAAACTCGGGCTTGGGAAAAGTATAGATACCCAAATATATGTTGATTCAAGCCCGGAACTGTTAAGCGAAAGGATAGGAGAAATTTGATGTTATTCTTGTATAGTATTTCCCGTATACCGATAAGCAAGAGAATTATAAATACTACAAATTATTGAATGATAGATGATGGATACTTGATTGAAAATTTGAGGAAATGATACGAGAGAGTGAACTGGAAAGAACGGGATGCGAGGTGATGAGATGAATGAGACGAAAAAAAGGAGATAAATTCTAGGAAACCTAAATAGAGAATATGAGATGAGAATGAGGTTATGAATCGTCGAATATTAAATGTTTGATACAGATAGGATTGAGACGCAGAAGTTCTTATATGACCATCTCTTTTTAATGAGCAAAACATTCGCAGTAGCTAAATCTCTAAATATGACCTCTTCTACCTAGTATTCCTATACCCAACTCTAGTCCTACTCCTATTCCTAAATCAAACTCATCCCGGGCGACTGGGAAGAGTTACACCTTACTCGAATCGTTCAACTCGACTCGGCTACAAAGAGAAATAGTAACTAAAGAACACAGGCAGTCATCAAACGATACATTAAAACCTTAAACAATGAGGATCTCACTTGTAGAACCTATTGCTAACTATCGTTCCGGTATGTTGATATACCTACCTACTAGGTAGACCCAGACGAAAATCTATAGTCAGACCAAACAAGCAGAGTATATGAGATGAGGGAAAGAAGATGAGATATTTTATGTATTTCTATGTTTATTGGAACTACCAGGTTAGATACTATGATTAGGGAAGTTGATTGGTGCATTTATTCCTCCTAGGGAAGAAGATAATTGGTACTAATACCATAGTTGTCCAATCCTAATATGTTGAACATTGTAGACATAGATGTTCTACTCAATCTTTAAAACTCGTTGTCTCGCGCGATGCAGTCTGTGAGCCAAGGGCTTATTCTAAGTCACAAAACATGCTTCATAAATGTATAGCTAACAGGCCTCTCTTGAAAGCCTAATCGTTGATCATAATTCCTTTCCCCAGCACTCTCTATACTTCAACTGGCTCCGCCTTCTTCTTCTTCGGTTCCTCCAATACAATATTCTTTTTCGGAATCTCCTTGTAATTCTTCAATAAGAACTCTCTCACATCATCACTCACATCACCCTGTACTGTGATTTCTTGTCCTCCACTGGCCACTTTTGTTACACTACTTCCCGTCGCAAACTTCGATCCAAATTCCTTAGCCACCTTCTTTAATTCTAATCCAAAAGCCTCCAAGCCCTGTACTTCCGTAACATATTTGCGCTTGTTGCGCTCAACGCGCTTGATGCGAAACTTTTGATGATGCAAGTGTTTCATTGTGTTTTGGCTTCAGCAGCTTCGGCTTTGGCGGCTTTCTTTGTGGCGTCTTTTGCGGCGCGTTTTTGTGCATCAACGGAGAGTGTAGAAGTTGCGGCGGCAAGGGCATCTGGCATTAGAGTTTAGTATATAGAGATCTGCGTCTTGGTACTGATATAAGTGTAGCAAGAGAGGAAGATATGTACCTTCAGACCATAACCTCTCATACATGCTTGGGTATTTCTTTTCCAACCATTCCTGACATTTCTTCACCGTACCGCCATTTTCACAATACTACTTCCTTCCGTGTCAATAATCTCATCTTATGATCCGATAATCTCCAAGTCCAACACATTGGTTTATAGTAAAAGCCTACCTCGGGTGGTAATGAACAAACTATACTTGCGCATTAGTGAGGGGAAAATCAAGATAGCGGGGATCCGATTCAAATTACCTCCGCAGTAAACAATATTCCTTGATTGAAGTTCTGTTGGAGCAGCACTTGAATCTTCTACATCTGCCATGATGACTTGCAAATTAATGGATATTGAATTTTGAAAGAGTTTTGGGGTAATGGGCGTGGTTTTGTTTGTATTTGGAGGGGAAGCATGAGGCAAGTTGTGTTGCTTAAGCTCAAGAAGGGAATGGTGGGGTAGTTTTTTCCGTAGTAAATCTAGCGGCCGCTTTAGCCCGATGTCCTATGGAAAGGGGTATCGGCTGACTTGTCATGTTAGCAACCAAACTGTGAGAATTCAGGTTGATTTAACGTCCTATTCATATAAATTTTACATAAACTCAGATTTTAATTCATTTTCCTGATCATAAAGTAATTTGCCTCCGCGGTAATGGCTCCTCTGAGGCCAGCGGAGCGTCATTACCTTAGCCTTGGAACATCATTTATAGGGGCAAGCTCCTAGCCTCCAGTGCTCGCTGCGCTCGAAGACAGGACAAAAGTCCGTCAGTAATTGGGTCAAACTTTGAGTAGATTCCAGCTAAAAATACCAGCTGCAAATCCAGAGAGATCAAAATACAACGTTCAAACTCGATGCAAACATGCAGTAAATAAGTCAACTCGCAAATTGTAATAATAGCAAGGAAATGTAATAGAAGAACCTTTTATTGGTATCGAACAATCCTTCTAGAAGGGAATAAAACATACACAAGAAGTATTCGCCGATCATATACCATTAAAACCAATCTCAACCACATGCAAAAGGAGTGCCAACCATGAATCATACCATATACCGATGAATGCAACCCAAACACCAGCGCTAAAGATACAGAATTCGTATTCCCACGTTCACAGACCAGGACAAAAAGTAGAACCAAGACCAAGACCAATCCAATGTCCAAATCATACACCAACCAAAGAATGCACGTCCAGTTTCAACCAATCCAACAATCCCATGTTCAAAACCACAAGCCACAATATCAAGGTTCTATATGCCTCATGAATATCGATTAAGGAAGGGGTCACAGCCCATAGCATCCCTAATCAAAGTCCACGAAGGAAGTTCCCCACTTCTCAGTAGAAGTGTTCTCAATTGAGTTTGAGTGCTTTATACACAAAGGATAAATTGTATTTGAATAAAAGAATTGCATCAGATTGTAAGCAATGAACTGACATCATGCCCTCTTTCTCAAAACTCTTCCAACAGCAGTGCTAGCGGGTTGTGTAGAAACTGGTGCAGGCACAGGTGTAGGAGCTGCCTTCTTGAGCTTTGCAGCAGGTGCTTTTTTAACAACGACAGTTTCTGTACTGCCATTGCTGACATTTCTACCTCTCGTAGTTTTTGGACCTGAGGCTGCCGCAGCAGGTCTTCCTCGAGCAGCTGCTCCGGCTGGATTTGTATGTGGTGCAACTTTTCGTCCAGCTCTTGTAGGTGGACGGGACTCTGTGATAGGTTTAGCTGGTGGCGCAGGTTTAATAGGCGACGCAGGTAAAGTCCTGGAGTTGGCGGATCTAGGTGAGAGGATTTGTTTTGGGTCCATGTTGACTCGGGAAGTGGTTCGTTCAGGTAAGATAGGAGCAGCCTTCTGACGTTTCTTCGGATTGTCAATGTTATTTTCCTTATCCAAGCAAGCATCAACACTTTAAGTTGTTAGTATATGATTCATTTACTCGAAGGGGGTAGGTATACCTATTCCTTTTGGTAGTACGAAATGGAGGGATTTCGTCGCTTGGCCCACTTTCAAACTCTTCAACTGGAATCTTCTTTTGAGTATTCTTTGGTGGAACGGAGAGTCCAACTTCATTACGCGCTGCTTGTGAGCCAGTATTATTGTGTTTATCGAACAAATCTCCAATCTTCCTTTTGCGCATTGAAATCGGTATACGATTGACGCGAATTTCAATGCGCGTTTTCAAACCTTGAGCTTGAACATTGTATTGCGCTCTGAGCTTTCTGGCGCGTTCAGTAACTATTTGAAGCAAGAATTAGTGTATAATTTGACGCGTTTTTGAGCTGAACTATTCACCTTCCAACTGCAAGTTCTCCATTAGAGCTTGCTTTTGAACTGCTGTGATAGCCATCTTTGAAGGCTACTATGTGCGCGATGATGGATATGAGCAACGATGAGTGGATGCTGCTGTTGTTATTGTTGCTATTGTTGTTCTTATCGTTCAGTTACAATTGTATTGTAGTTGAGATGTATTGTATGAAGTACAGCAGTTGCAAAATGTTATGATCATGATAGCGAATCGCTGGTTGTTCATCCATATCGAAATCGCTTCTCTTAGCGCCACAAGATGTGGCTGATATATCCCCCAGTTTCTAAGCTAGGGCTGGTGGATGTGGCTGGGTAATAGATGATGCTTGGTAGTTATTAGTTAAGTTAACCTTACCTACCTAGGTACTCATTATTACTACTACCACCTACTGGTGCTCTAATAACCTTAACGCGCAAACCATAGCTACCTTGAGCAACCATACTAAAACATCAACTCTTTATCGTCAACCACACATTATCTTGACATTTACATCTACAACACCAAAATTTACTATTGTTTCGACTTTACTATTCTGCCATACCTCTTAAATAAAAGCTTTCGCACATTCGCCCAACGGCAAATCATCCATAAACATGGGTCTTGAAGCAGTAATGGTTGTAGTGGACAACAGTGAAAGTAGTCGAAATGGAGATTATACACCAACACGTTATGAAGCACAATCCGATGCAGTTTCTCTAATTTTTTCCGCCATCACTCAAGCCAATCCGGAATCGTCAGTTGGTTTAATGTCTATGGGAGGAAAGGGACCAGAGGTTCTTGTTACCTTAACAACTGATCATGGAAAGATCTTGGATGGATTACATCGTACCAAGACTAAGATTCGTGGAAGTAGTCATTTAGCTACTGGCATTCAGATCGCTGGTGTATGTGGTTATTATTTCTTTCTGTTTATAAATCACTTGAACATGAAGATCGGAGCAAATGCTAACACCAAGATTCTCGTAGTTGGCACTCAAGCATCGACAAAACAAATCCCAACGTCAACGTATAATTGTTTTCACTTGTTCCCCAGTCGCCGAAGATGAGAAATCCCTTGTCAAACTCGCCAAAAAGATGAAGAAAAACAACGTATCAATCGATTTCGTTGTATTCGGAGAACTCGATGATGATGTCACCAAAAAGTTGACGGCCTTCAATGATAACGTCAAAGGAGGTGATGGATCACACTTGGCTATAATTCCACCCGGACCAGGACTTCTCAGTGATCAATTGATCACTTCACCAATTTTGAATGGAGACGGGCCCGCATCTGGAGCTGGTATGGGAGGACCAGAAGCAGGTGGTGATAGTAGCGCATTTGAATTTGGTATTGATCCAAGTGTGGATCCAGAGTTGGCATTAGCTTTGAGAATGAGTATGGAGGATGAAAAGGCTAGGGTCGAGAAGAATGAGAAGACACGACTCGAGAAGGAAGCAGCGGAGCAATCAGCTTTAGGAGAAATCAAGGAAGAGGATGAAGCATCGGCACCTCTGTTGAATAAGGATGGGGAGGCTAGTGGGAGTGAAAACAAGAAAGATGATGACAAAATGGACACGGCTTAGATATGGGATGGTGATATAAGCCGATGGAATGGATGGATTGATAATTGAATGAATGGTTAGGGCTGCATGGCAAACTGGCGTTTGGTATGTATCAATACCTAGGTAGATATCATAAACAATGGTATTTGGCTCTTTGTGAACAAATTACGCCTAGTTTGTATACTCCTTGACTCCTGCGATGCTTGTCCTCTGAAGCGCCGCAATCGACCATCTACTTCAATACTCAAGTCCTAATAGATTCCTTCTATGCCCAAGTCATGCGAACATTCTTCTGCATTCCTTCACGCTCCAGTGCGCGATGTTTGTGAAAGTCCAGTAAGTGTGATGCTCATAATCCCTTCAATTTTCATTGTCCAGCAGAACCGATTCATATTACCCGATTCACATCGCCCAAATTCGTATCACCTCGAATCTCAAAATCTTCCCATTCAGTTTTCTCCCAGTCCTGTCTTCATCGATTCATCAATTTCGACCAAAACGACCAATCACTCTCTTTCTTCTTAAATCTACCTCATATTAACCCCCTTAACCCATCTCTCAACGCCCCTCTCAAACCTCTCGCACCTAATCGGCATCTCTAATTGATAAAACGGGTTCTTCATCACAAAGTCCGCATACAGTTCATATATTTTTCTTAAAATACTCTCTACATTCGGCATTCCAGGTTCAGTAAACAGAAGAAATTTTTCGTGCCCGTAAGGGTTTTGAAAACATTGGAGGCGGAAGAGAGTTGTTTCGAGCACTTCGATACCAGACGGGGGATCAGGGCGATCGTCGCTAGTGGGGTGGAAGAGAGAGAGGAGAGGGAAGAGAGGGTTTTGCCGTGGCTACTTGATGTAGGGTGGCTGGAGGATGGGAGGTGAGAGGGGATGGGATTGAGACGGGTTGAGATGGCGTGGACACTGGGCATGTTAGTGAAAAGTTTACATGAGACGTTCTTCTCAGGGATGAGGATGGGAGGAAGTTTGAGCAAATGAATGAATGACTGGAGACAGACCCATGAAAGGTTCCAGCAAGCACTAGATAATCGTTTATAGACAATTTATTCAATCCATCTGCGAAGTCCCTTCTGGTAGATGAGTCCACCGGCTTTATTTATTATTGTTAGGGCGAAGACGACCCTGTAAGATGTTAGGTTCGTGGCTTTAATAGTTGGTGGACAGGAAATGATTGGAGTGTAAACTTACATTTTGATGTTTGATGCGCTCTCACGAGCGATGCTGGAGATGAAGGAGAGACAGATTCGTGAAAAGGGAATAAGATCAACAAAAACGTGAACTATCTAATCATAGAAGAATTTCACATTCAAATCTACTTTTCTATTCCTTTAACATAAATCAAATCAAAGACTAATTGAGTCAAATATCAAACTTGGCGCATTCATTGTACAATCTTCAAGGCGTAGAATACAAGTATCCATGGATCACCAATGTCGTCGGTAGCCTCGTCCAAAAAGCGGCTAAGGCACGCAGCCTTCCCCGGATTTCGAGATTTTACGCGACCGACCAGCACATGTTTGTAGGTTGACCCTGAACTTTGTTTCTTCCTTTCAAGTCGACACCACACAGTTCTGTATACATCGAACCTAATCATAACCACGAGGGTAATCCTGATATCCACAGAGTGATCTTTTGAGGAAAGGAAGTTTTCTAGATTTCTAGAATTATACTCGAGACAGGAAACTCGGTCGCAAAGGCAATTAAAGCTAGATTAAATTCAACTCGACCCCCACGAATCTGCCTCACCAACTCCAATCTCCTCTACCCCATTCAACATTCTTCCAAAATGGTAGCGCCAGCTCCCACCTCTCGATCTCGCGCCCCTCCAGCCGGCGACGAAGAGGCTTCTACTGTTCTTAAACTCGGAGAGTTCCAAGATGTAGATGCACTCACCCATTCGGAAGCCGCACTCGTCATCAACGCCCTTGTCGCAAAGCGTCGCGGTGATCGCAAAAATGTAAATGAGACGGAGATTTTAAGCAAGACGCAAGAATATCTGGATCATTTTGCTAGGTTTAAGAGGAAGGAGAATGTGGAAGCTGTTGAGAGATTGCTGGGGAGTAGAGGGGAGTTGGCAAAGTTTGAGAGGGCGCAATTGGGTAGGTTTTTCTGTTATGTTTTTTGGGCCATGGGAGTTTTGTACTTGATTGAAGAGGAGGAGGGACGGAGAGAGATCAATACTGAATGGAGACCATTTGCCGTTTGTTAAAGATTGGGCAACGACGAGATTGTTTTGGAGAAGTAATACTGACATAAGACCAAGGTTCATTGTGCTGTGACACTGCAGATGAAGCCAAGACTCTAATACCCAGTCTACAAGACAAGATTAGTGATGATGACTTAACAGAGTTGTTGGATGAAATTACAAAAGTTGATGGGATTTACAAACTAAGGAGTTCCTCTGATTCAGTCATGAAATTTCAGTATTCCAAATCGGTATAATACTCAAGTATCATCGGTTGCAGTGGATCAAATGAGAGTCATCATGAAATTCTCAAAGGGATCAACAAAATCAATGAGAAGATACCGACTATACAACAACCTAGGCAGAAAATCTGCATGGAGAAATATCCGGATTAAAAAAGCAATCCAGATAGAATGGAGTGATGGGCGTTGGGACTGGGATTTCCATTACTTTCTTTAATGTAGATGGTCCACATGAAGGAAAAAGAGCATTGTTGCGGCGTTTTAATTTCATAATTTTCGTTCTGATATCTGGAGAGATAGAGTCATGGGGGAAAGGGAATGAATATAATGAAGAATAGTTTTGAGCGGAAGAAAGGAGACTGAGGGCATTAAAGATGGTTAGGTGGACCAGAGGATGGGTTGGATATGAATACCTACCACGTATTCTGATCTCTCTTAGCTTTCAGGCTCTAGTGCAAAGACGCAGAAGGGAAAGAAAAGGAGACCAAGTGATGAACCAGGAATACAACTTTCTCATTTCAATCTTCACTCTTCTCATGTTTCCGTCCTTGTTTATATCCCCATCCTTATTCAGTGATGAGATGAGATATTGCATAGCGAGTGAGCGTATTCGAAATACATAACAAAAGCAACATCGCCCACCTCAAAGAAAACCCTTGATTTACAACCTAAGTCCACATACATGTACTAGGTACTTGGCATACACAGCTAATCTTCTTCTTCATCCCTTTATCTCTATTCCTATCTTCGGTGTTCAAATTCCCCTTAACTTTTGACTGTACTGTGTCAATCTTCATTCAATTGCCCAGTTGCTTAGTTGCTTATCATCTCACTTATAATCTGAACTCAACTCAACTCAACTCAAGTCACGCACCGAAAATAAGCGAAATGAATAAATAAAGTTCACAGGATCTACGTTCATCCATCCTTCATCCATCCATCCATCCATCCATCCATTCACGCCCTCTATCCTATCCTATCCTATCCTATCCTATCCTATCCTATCCTATCCTATCCTATCCTATTCTTTTGCTTCCTCCTTTTTTCATCATCCTTATCTTTAAAAAAGATTATAAGATCTATATTAGCTTTAAATAGATAGATATATAAATAAATAAATAAATAAATAAATAAAAATAAATAAATAAATAAATAAAATAAATAAATATAAATAAATAAATAAATAAATAATAAAATAAATAAATAAATAAATAAATAAATAAATAAATAAATAATAAATAAATAAATAAATAAATAAATAAATAAATAAATAAATAAATAAATAAATAAATAAATAAATAAATAAATAAATAAATAAATAAATAAATAAATAAATAAATAAATAAATAAATAAATAAATAAATAAATAAATAAATAAATAAATAAATAAATAAATAAATAAATAAATAAATAAATAAATAAATAAATAAATGAATAAGTAAATAAATAAATGAATAAATAAGTAAATAAATGAATTTTAGATTGAATAAATAAATAAATAACTTTGATTTATACTCAAATATCATAATTTATAATTGTAAGCTAGCCCTAGATTCCATATTTGCTTATCTCTTATTCACTTTTTTATATACATATATACATATATACACACATACACACATACACACACACATATATAAATCCCTCTACCATCTTCTCTCTCCTTACCTCGAGCTCTTATTAATATTTTGATTTCCATCATGGACCTATTTAGTTGGCCGCGAGGGATATAGCACAAGTGCGAGTTTGAGGTAATTTACAAGCGAGGTTTATATGATATTGATTTATTTTTGTAATGTAATTTTCACTTGTGTGCTTATTTTGTTTTGATTTATCTTGTTTTGTTTTCTTTTATTCCATGCCATGCCATTCCCCCGTTCTCTGCACCTCATAAATCTTACAAGCCTCTCATTACCCTCCATCCAAGTATCTCGAGACCTTGTGCTTGCCCCCGTGTCGTATGCATCGTGTCAAATCCGTATCGTGATCTCTCTTGTTACCCATCAGCCTCTCTCCTCTCCCCTCTCCCCCCTTGCACCTGCCTTCATTAGACTTAATATTGTGTATCCACATCTGTCTGTCTGTCTGTCTGTCTGTATGTGATGCATAACTCCAAATCCCAAATCCCAAATTTCAACTCCAAAATGCAAAATGTAAAATGTAAAATGCAACCCCAAATCCAAACACCATTAACTCATGCGTACACGGAAAATATCCACAAATCCAACCCCCAACCCCGGCAAACAACCACTATCCCACAACATCCTTTCCCTTCCCCTTCCCATTCATCCCCGAACTAAATCCCAAGTCTCTCTACCCCCATCATATTCGGCCCAGCTTAATATGTGATCTTGTGTTCTCGGATGTTGTGGCGCGTCTTTCGTGACCAGGTTCGTATTTTGAGTCTGAGTTTGAGTCTCAGTCTGCGGATTTTGCGGATTCTGCATAGTAGGTGGGGGTGTAGGTGCCACGACTCTGTATTGAATGATTGGTTCCCATTCCCATTCACATAGTTAGTTTTAGAGAAATTGGGATCTCCACTAGACGCAGGTACCTCCGAATACGTATTTGAAAGCATCTGGGAACCTCCATACAGATTTGCTTGAACTTGCATGCGGGTATTTTCTTCGTGTTGCTGTTGTTCTCTTTGTTGGGGTGAGTGAAGCGCTCGTAATTGTGTTTGTGATATTGCGGTTGATGTAGAAGGTACAGGAGCGAGAGGCGAGCGAGGGATTTGGCTATGTTGGGCTTGTGAGCGAGCATTGATACCAAGTTCGATGGGTGCACTTTGGTAGGTGGTTTCTTGGTGTGAGATCCCCGTGTTTTGTTCGTGCGTGACTTCTGAGTTTGTGTATGGTAGTGTGACACGTGCTTGAGCTTGAGCTTGTACGCGTTCGTGCTCGAGTTCTTGCGCGAGAAGCAGTGCGTTTTGATATCCCATGTTCTGTTGGTGTTCCTTACTTTCTGTATACATTTGATGTGGATTCTGGGCTACATTTGCGTGCATTCGTCGGGATTGTGCCACTTGATTGTGATATTGGATTTGGGCTTGCTGTTTTAAGTATTGAGTTTGTGCGTATGTTTGCTGTGGTAGACTTGAAAATGAACCTGCGCTTCCGTTGTTGGACTGGGAATTTCCGCGACGATGGTAAGGTTGATATTGATATTGAGATTGGATAGGTGTGGGTTGACCGGGTAAAAGAATGCTGGGGTTTGCATGCCAGTTTGCTTGTGTTTTGAGGAACAGATTGTGAACGGGGGAAGCTTGGCGAACTCATCTCGCTAATATTACCATTGCCATTCGAAGTTGGTTGACTGGGTGTACTCATCGCACTAACAGCCCCATCACTTCCAGTTCCTTCACTTCTTCCTCCACTTAAAACCACTTCCCCTTCCTCCTGCATTTGCAAACGGTACATGGTCTACCTCCCGTCCATCTAACTCATTTAATCGTAAAATTCATTCCAGGTCTATATGCAGGTCGCGTACTGGCCATTCCGGGAAGGGATGGAAAGCTGGATGTGAGGATTCAGAGGTGGGGTTAGGGATGACTTTTCTGGCGTCAGGAGCGAGTGGTCTGTCGGATTTCGTAATCTTCGAAGATTCGAGGGTGGGGGAGGATGAACTGCGTGAATGGATTGCTTCAGGTGAGCTGGATGACCGGGGCGGAAATTTGTGATTGCGTTATTGCAGGAGCAGTAGCGGAAGGACCAGGTGATGAGCTTCGTCAGTGCTACTATTACTTTTTCCTATAGCAATCAATCAGTAAAGATTCTTCACACTTCTACATCTCGCGAATAAAGTTCACAAAGAAAACAAATTGTCCCAGGGAAAAAACTCACTTCCACCAAAAGGCGCAAGACCATCTCCCAATACCAATTTACCACCACGACCACCACCACCACTACTGAACTCTTACTCATTTCTTAGTACGAGATTGCAACATCTTTCCATTCGTACTATAGAATTGAATTGTCTCTGCATCCGGGCTCTCTGGTTCTGCAAACATTTTTCTCTAGCTTGCTTTTTCTCTGGCGAAAGCGAAAACCGCAGAATGGCCATGGTGAGACACATAATGATAATACCTCCAACGATGCACAGCTATAATAGGTTGTTGAGTTTGAGGGTTGGGGACGGACTTTGGGAGAGACCGCTGGGAGAGGTTGATGGGGAGGAGTGGTACTGAAGTGGTTGTTGATGGTCGTTGTTATGAGGAGATGGTGGGTGAAAGAGCCTGTGAGGTTGTTTGTAAGGATGTTGTGGTTTGAGAAGATGTGATGGTGAAGGGGGCAGGAGTAGTAGAAGGAGTAGTAGTAGTAGTAGCAGGAGTAGGAGAAGAAGAAGAAGTAGAAGAAGAAGAAGAAGAAGTAGAAGTAGAAGTAGAAGCTTTGAGAGGTGTGGTCGACGAAGGATAGAAAAACTTGATGCATCAACTGCAGCGGTATTTGTATCTGGACATGTTGGTACTGAACAAGCATCTACAGAACAACAACACGAAAATCATTCGCATTGCAAACATACCACAATTGGCCTGTGCACATTCGCGGGAATCTCGTATGATGAGGGATTGATTGAAGGTATTTGTATCTACCTCGAGATACATTTTGATATATTGATCAACAATTGAATTGAAAGAAGAAACCAAATAAGTAAATTAATTGATTAATTAATTGCAGATCGAATATGTGCTGGGACTAGAGTTGAAAGAAATAGAGGAAAGAATTATTAGGTATTGCGGTGTGGATTGGTATTGAGTATTGATGGTGAGGGTGAGGTGAGGGTGAGGTTGAAAAGTATGTAACTACATGGAAGACTTTTCGAATATCCATATGTTTGATTTGCTTGGATGGATAGATGGTGGATGGATGAATGTATTGATTGTGTCGCCGTATTGATTTAAAAAACAAGATGATATAATTGAATAGAAAGAAAAGTGAATCATGAGAAATGAACCAACAGTAAAGGTAAAGGCAGAGGTAAAGAAAGGTAACGGTAACAGACCTGAGCTTGATCAAATAGATGATTTCCTGATTTATTCTCTTCTAATGCTTTGATTTATCTTCAATAATCTCCTCGGGAGCGAATATTGGGATGACAAAAGCCAAAAGCTACTTGATACTTATGGAGATATGATTCATATGCAAACGTCGATCCCACCAAAGTGTGTATCAATAAGTAATAAGAATAAGTGAGTGGCCGGAGTATCAGGACGGAGATATTGAAAATAGACGATGAGCTTGTCAACTCGACTCAACCCAAGACAAGATAACCAACAACCAACAGTAAACACAAGAATAACAACAGCAACAGCAATAGCAACAGGAAGGACAACAACAGCAAGAACAATGGCGATGATGATAAGATTGATTTATTAATAAAACAAAATATCAAGACGTCTCTAATAGGTATGAATTGAATATGAAACTCTGTACGATACAAGAGGGAGGGAGAGAGAGAGTGTGTGAGTGAGTGAGAGAGAAAAAACAAAAAGATGAAAAAAAATAAAGATCAAAGGTTAAGGAAGGCTAGGATCAAGTTGGACTTATGAAGCAAAAAGCCAACATGTTGAAAGGTCTACTCGGAGGTCGATTCGATTTGTATGTATGTATCGTATGTGTGTATGTGTGTGTGTATGTATATGTGGATGTATGGGATGTATGAATGTATGGATGTATGGATGTATGGATGTATGGGTGTATGGATGTATGTATCAAGGGTTTCTCTGTACGTACTTGTGCCCTTGTTCAACCTTCCCATACTACTTTTACACTTGCTACTTCCGAGGAGACTACTTGCTGTCTACTATACGGAGTACAGTACAGAATCCTCGACAATAGACATGGATCCAAGACTCCTGCATGCTCTGTACATCATACCTACTACCTGCCTATAGTCTGTATCTCCATGATACCACAAGCTTATTCGATCGACTTCCTCATCCAGATCTTCTCCCCGACCGAGATGGAATGCTCGTCCATCATAAATGTAACATGACGATGCTATGATCTTCATTCGATATCGCCGTGTCGATATGTGGTTGAGATGGGATGATAGTTCGAGATTCCATCAATGCACAGCCCGCGTACTGATCACCGCTCAATCAAAATGAAGGAGATCAACTGTTGGATGGATTGATGTACCAGGAGAGATCTTCAAGTAGGTACAAGTATCGACAAGTATCGACAAGTAGGTACTTGGGGGATTGGACGCCAATTCAAAAGGGTAATGATGTTTGACATGTTGAGGATTGGTTGGTCATCAATTTTCTTTTCTTTTCGATATTGATTGATATTTGCTAAGGTTGATGGCAATACCTGGAATGCATCTTTTGCATCTTTTGCATCTTTTGCATCCTTATTTAGATATCCATGGATGTAGTGTGACGGTAAGTGTGGCACAATATACTCGTATATCAGCCTCAATTATTATATATATATATATATATATATATCCATGGATGTATATATTGATGTAACGTGTATCGTTCACTTCTGCGGCAGACATCTTTGTTTTTGCAAAGAAAGATGTTTTGAATAGTCGGGTAGTCCTAGATGTACTCTCGTACCCGTCCTAGGTATGAATACTCCAGTAAGGTTATATACGAGGTCAATGTATGAATATACGATCCGATACGATATGATATGATGATATGCTATATAGCTACACTCGAGTATGGTATGAGACAATACATCAACCAACACCTGGGCAACCTCTGAAATCTCCTTTAATCTCCTTGACCTCATACCAAGTGACAATATCAATCGACCGCGCACGGTTACTTACTGACCTTCTTGACCTTATTGACCTTTTAGCCTTATGACCTTATGACATTACCTACCAGCTATAAACTAAACTAATCTTTACTCTGTACAAAAATTCAATACAAAACTCATCCAATTCCACAACATCAATGAATCAACACCGCCCCATCAAAAAAAGCAAAATCACGATACTCAATTATCATCCCATCCCCATCACCCCGGCCATGCAAGCACCACCCAATCGAGCTACACCGTCACATCCAAATTGATCTATAAGACTACGGACGGTATAGCCTTCAGGTTACCCAAGCTACCTACAAGTTACCACCCTACCCAGTCCATCAGAATAATAAATATAGTAACCTCCAGGGCTTGGAATCATTCAACCAGCATTCAAGAGATACCAGCCGGAGTAATGCATCCATCCTACCATCCATCCATGCATCAACCCTACCCCTCAATCCAAATATAACCCCAAAACCCTATCTCATACATACGTCGAACGTCGAACGTCGAACCTCGAACTTTGAACTGCCCATCTCACCTCTCACATCTCACATTAACCTTACCGTATATCTCTCAATCTCATCTCACAACGCAACGCAACGCAACAAAAAAGGTTAGCCTCGCTTCGCCCGCGGCACAGAAGCGCAGCAAGACGAGGGAGGTATTGTAAAGGAATAAGCTAGCTGTACACATTCCTAGATTAAAACTATTTCTTTTTCTTTTCTTTTCTAACCTTCCCTTCCCTTCTTATCCCCTCCCATCCCCTCTCCTCCCTTACCCCAACTCCGCGTTTCGTACCCACCCACAGCTACTCCACGGTGACGTTACGGTACAGGGGGAAAGGGAAGCGCGCGGGGGGGAGGAGGGGGGATAAAAGAAGGCATTTACCGTACTACAGTACATGTATAGACCTCGGTAGAACTAAAGCCAAATAGGTCCAACCAAATACAATTGGATCCCGAAGCGCACGTCGACTAATTCCATCCTCCGGGGCTTCCCTCACACGACAGCATGGATGGTGGAAATGCCGATGGCTTGGTCCTGGGTAGGTTGGCTCTAGAGTGCCAATATGCATATTGCATTTGATATATGTACTCTGCATTATGATTGATTAGAGGAATTTTACGTAAGGTTATCGTTCGAGGTAATATTTTTAGATGGGCTGTGTTGGTGGTGCGGAGGGTGCAGTGAGTGAGTGAGTGAGTGAGTGGTATGTGGTGGTGCAAGGGCCTAGGAGGGTAGGTGGGATTTCTCGATGAGTGTTTGTATTTATATTTGTGTTTGTGTTTGTGTTTATATTTATATTAATGTTAATATTAATACTAGTGTTTATATATATTAATACTAGTATTTATATTAAAAGTGAAATCGAAATCTAAACTAAAATCCAAATTCATTAGGTTACCTAGGTACTATTAAGTAAAACCTATACTCGAGTACTTAAGTAAATATAAGATAATATATAAGAATATATAGTAATCTTATAATATAATTATATCGGAATTATTTTTCGTTTTTATTTTATTTTATATAAAAATAATAGAATTTTTCAATATAATAGAATATCGTTATACTTTTTTAAAATTTAATATAATTAAAGTATTTTAATATAAATTTATATAGGATTATTAATTAATATATAATAATTTATTAAAAAAAAGTTTATTATATAATTTTTATTAGAATTCTAACCTATATAAATTTAAATAATATTATATTAAATTATATATATATTTATATAAATTCTATATAATTTTTATATATACTTAGTTATATTAGAATCTTAATTATACTAGATTTAATTAATCGAGATTCTTTATTTAATATAATTAGATTCTACTATACTAGCCTTAAGCTTTAGCTTACTTATTTACTTATCTATCTTTAATAAGCATTCTTAATACTCGTATAGAATATAAAACTATATAGTCTATATATATTTCTTTATAATATATATACAAATAATAGATCTATATATAAATAAAATAAGTAAATAAAAATAAAAACTATAAAATCCACCTCTTTAAAAGCTTATTTAATTATACTTTATTTAATTTAATTAATCCTCTCTCATTAGCCTATAAACTAAAAATCCAAAAAGCCTATAAGATACAAATACAAATAAAGCAACGATAAGTAATTATCCTTAAACGACTAATTATTATCTAGCATTTAAAATATAAATATCGTATTATGTTTATTATATTAAACCTATGATTCAAATATAAATATACTAATGTATTTATCTATCTATCTATCTATGTATCTATCTATTTATTCATCTATTTATTTATCTATCTATTATGCGAATATGGGATAAACAGACAGGTGATGTAAAATGTGGAAGGGGAGGTGGATGTTAGGAGATTGGAATCGATGAATGGATAGATGGATGAATAGATAGATCTATGGATCTATAGTTACTAAGTACTGTACTGTACTGTATTGTATTGTATTGTAAAGCAGATCTTGAAGTAAGATGGATAGGAAAAAACTTGGCCTGGTCTGGCCTGGCCTTGGAACCTTGGAACCTTGGAAGATTAGGGTTCGAGAAGCGAAGGATGAAGGAATTGGTTCGAGGGGGGATCGCTAGTTTTTTTGGTTTTTGGGTAAGATTTGGTTTTATGATTCATATAAGGAATTGGTTAAGAGTGGATAAATGAATGGATCAATGCGGGTGTTGTGCATGGTGATGTATGAGGTTCGGATCTTTAGGATGGAATCATTGGAATGGAATATGATATGGAATTAGTGGAGTTTTTGTTCTTTGGGTGATGGGATTTTGTTTCTTGAAGGGACGGGAAGATGGGAAGATGGAAAGATATAAAAGATATAAAGATATAAAGATATAAAGATATAAAGATATAAAGATATAAAGATATAAAGATATAAAGATATAAAGATATAAAGATATAAAGATATAAAGATATAAAGATATAAAGATATAAAGATATAAAGATATAAAGATATAAAGATACAAAGATAGGATTTTAATAGTTTATTGAGTTTGAGATATTGGGTGTAAGATGTTGGATATCTTGCAGAAGAGCCTTTGGATGGGATATAATAGTTGGGTTATGGTATTTAGGTTTTGTTAAATGGATAGGGAAACACATATATATACTCTCTATATATATTTGATATCATAGAAGAAAATAAATTCATATAAACAAGCTCAAATATCAAAATCTATTCCTTCCCAACCTGAAAACCAGCAAACGGACAAGACGTAGGGATTTCTTTCTTTCGTTTTCTCCTCATCCGTAGGACTTTTCTCACCACTCGGCTCTCCCTCCTCCCCCACAGACTTCCCCTCCGCATCAATCACCTGTTTCCCTTTCAACCAGCCCTCCCTCTCCACCACAATCTCCTCCATCTCCCCCGCAAACTCATCCCCATCCCTGACGTACCACTTCGCAAAGAGATCGTTCTGAATCCACAGCACCTTGCCTATCGCCTTCACGATCGCAATCTTCCTATCCATCTTCAATCTCGGATGCGAGAGCACCGCCTCGAAGATGATGTCTTGGATGAACCCGAGACAGACCCCGATATGCACGTACTCGACGTGGAGAGGGTGTTGACGACCCCGTCCCACGTGCATCATGCCGACTTTGTCGAGGTACTCCCAGAATTCCATTTGGCTGGGGTCGGAACAGAGTTTGTGGAGGTAGCCTCTGAGGAACTAATTCGGCTGTTAGATTGATCATCGATCCATCGATTGTCAAAACACGACTAGAAATCTACAGACCATCTTCCGATGCAAGATTTGCGGACTATCCTCATCCGGCAACTCATCAATCGGTCCTTCATAACTGGTGCTGCGGGTTGTGAATGCACGTGATGTTATGTCATATTGGAGAAGCTTTCTGTAGACAATATTCACGACGGCGGGGATGAGCTGTTTGATGTATTTTGATGCGTATGTGAGGGCTTCTATATCGCCTGTTTGAACATTCTTCAGCATATGATGATTGGGATGAGAAGGCAAAACTCACGTGAGCTAAAGTCGAGGAATGAATGGAGATAGTGAATTCTTGATTCTAGATCCGTGTAGAGTTCTTTTCGATCAATATGAAGTCTTGCTCTCGAAGCCATGATGATGTTTCTTCTCCTTGGGTATCGGTATGTAACTTTTGAGTAATTTACTATCGTGATGAATACTTGCGTAGTTTGTACCTAGTAGATATATAGAAAGACGAGTAGCTACAGAAATAAGATCTAATAATTATGGAAGATATATTAGACATAGGTAGTAGCCGACTTCAAATACCATCGCCCTCATCCCGAAGACAATATTAAAATCAGCCCATCGGGCCATTGCGATTCTCAAGATAATTAACGGCTGGAGTTTTCACCATCATGCTGCCGGTCAATTATCTTACTATGTTGTCAGAATCGTTCGTTTTTTTAACTTTAGATCAGATCATGTTGGGGGGGTGATGCCATGCTTAGATGCTAGTGCGCGGAATGGCTGATGCTTCGGCCAATTAAAGTCATTAGATTATGAGTCTCACGTGATGAAATATAGATCTAAATTTTGTTGCATGTCTGAGGGTGATCCTACTTCAGGGAATAGGAGATCAGCAAGGAGGTGATTATACTTACTTGATTACTTTAATATAGGCAAATATAGAACTTTTAATTATTCAACGAAACATTAATAAAATTTTATAAAATTTATAAGTGTTTTAGATTTGGTATTTTGGTATTTACTATAAAACATTTGCTTTACAAAAATCAATTTTAAAAGAATAATAGTATAATAAAGTTTATAAATATAAAAAAATAAAGATTTATATTAATATTAAATAACTTAATGAATCTTATAGTTAAACGAATAATAATATATTAAATAATAATGTAAAAGCTGAATTTTATATAATATAAATTAGAATTTATTTATTTTAATAAATCCTTAAGATATATATAACTAAAGTTAAAATATAAAAGATATATAGATTTTTAAAAGGTAAACTCGCTTATTTAAATTATTTAAGTAAGATCTTATAATTTTTCTTTAAAATTTTTTTTTCTTCTTCTTTATATTGATATATATATATTAATATAATAGATATTATTAAATTTTAAAAATAGTTATTAAAATTTTATATAGTATATTCTTTTTCTAGAATTTTACTTTTTAAAATTTTAATAGAGTTAAGATTTAAATAAATATATTAATCAAGTAATAGATTTTTTAAAAAATCTCTAATTTAATCATACTAGCATCCCTTCAAAATTGATTTTTGTCATATAAATTTTTTATAACAAGTATTAAAATACTATATCTAGAATGTTTATAGATTATATAAAATGTTATTAACGTTTCGTTAAATAATTAAAGTTTTAAATTTGCCTTTGCCTTTGCCCCTTTTGAAACTAGGCCGAGCAGATTGATCATAATTGTTATTGGTAAGTAGGTACTGAAGCAGATACTGGTGGTATTCTACCAGGAGACAGAGGGAGGTTTTCGGTTGAACTGGTCTACTTGCAATTGAACAATCATCTCCAATTCAATAATTCGAATATACAACTTATGCTTCCCGACTAGTATATTTTTGATAACCTATTTGCAGAGTCATTTAGCTCTTGATTTCACGCATGCTTCGGCTAGGAATATGAAATCCCAAATCTTGCGACTGGGAGATGAAGTCTTGATGAAGTCGATATATCTATTGTCAATGTTTTTAGTGATAACTAGTGTTTGATCAAGCATATCATCGGAGCTTTGAACTGTATGCTTTCTCTGAAGCTGTAGTTCTTGACACTCTTATAGAAAGTTGTTTTGAGGATGTGATCGAGTCTTCTCGTCAATGGTGGTCTAGCGACCAAGATTGTTACGGTTCTACGGTTCTCTATTTTTCAGTGCGGCCATGCTGTGGGCTCTAGTAAAGCCCTTAATTGAGATATACTGCTGCCGTATCTACAATCTTGTTTGTTACTTAAGAGCTATTAGGTTTTTATTTCTCAATTTTTAGAAATTTAAAACATCCTCGATATTACACTATCGGTCTCAGAACAATATCAATTTCACAACACGAGCCCTATAATTGAACATTAAGATATCATCCTTGAATAACTTGCACCTGGTATCTCATCATCACCATGTTAAAAATGTCATTCGAAAGACCAGAAATTACAGGGGACCTGCCCTTCCCAAAGATTCCAATCATGTTCAAAAACCCGGGTCACGTTGCAGATGTACGCATCACGGTCTTTGGTCAAGAATATCATGTTCATTCCGTTATCCTAAGACTTTACTCCAATTACTTTCGGAGGTTTCTGGACGCACCAAACAGAAAAGCACCAGCCATATATGCTCCATTCGCTTATGAGTATGCTGCTATAATGGATGACGATGGAGAATGGGGTTTGGAACCTGTTTCTGCTGAGGTTAGTAATATATCTATGAATCTTCCCTGAAATGATGTAAAGACTAATAGACTTTCTCCTAGGCACAGGATACTCCCCCAGACGATGCACAATTCGAAAAATGGGACTCCCTCCTTACCAACAACCGCTGCATCTACACCGAAGCAGCAGCATTCCATAATGTCCTCAAAGCCATGTACCACCGACCTATCACCATAGATTCTTTCTTTCAATTTGCAGATACAGTCCGACTTGCCGATTTCTACTGCGCTCTCCCCATCGTCTCCGCATCCACCGATCTCATTCTTCGAAACCTCATCCCTTCGCCTAGCTTCTTATGCAATCCCCAAGATATAACCCGCAGTCGAAAAAAGATGCTAGGAGATTGGTTCTGCACCCACCCCCTCGACATGTGCATCCTATCCTACAAACTCCACCACAAAGAACTCTTCCACGACGCCCTCATCTTCGTCGTGGGAAAATGGCCACGCATGCTATCTGAATACGAGAGAACCAAATCCGCTCGGTGGAACTGGAGAGCCAAACTAGAACCCCACCCCAAGGTCATCGAAACTATCGAGTACTCCCTCGCTCACCTCATAGAACTCCAATCCGCAGTCGCGACAAATCTTCGTCGTGACGCGGCTACCTGTCCCTTGGTTTCGTATATGGTGAATGATATCGAGAAACAGATTCAGCGACGCGATCCAGAGTACTCGAGACGTACACCGTTGGAGACGGCGAGATTTTATATGACACTTATGAATGGATTGCGAAAGGCGATTCAGGGAGGGCGCGTGGGTGATGAATGGAAGATTTTTCTGGGGGAGTTAAAGATACTTTTGAATTTTGGTCCGGTGCTTGTTGATGAGCTCCCGGTGGATGTTGTCAGAGATCAGTTTTGGTGTGCGAGGGTTGAGGAGGGGGTATTTCCTTGGGAGGCAGAGGATGTTGATTGGTGATTTTGAGTGAATGTTACGGGTTGGACTTTTGAATCATGGGAATTGGGATTTGACTCAGTGAAGGGCATTTGACTTCATTTCTGCATAGAATTCACAAGACTCAGGATGCACATCTTCTCACGGGGGGAAGAAACTAGCAAAATTCTTCTTTCATTCAACTTTCAGACTGCAGACTTTTTTAATAAGCTCTGCTTCGCCACATGTGATCTGTGAGTTATTGCGAAACAATTGTCACGAGTAATGAGTACCAGAGGAGTGACTATCTTTATGAATTTTTAATAAATACGAAACATCCGCAAAACCCACGACATGCCATATTGATCAAATCTTACAATCTATATTTCTTTATCAACAATCTATTTGCCCTTCATCACCTTCTCAATGGATCTCACTTCCTGATATATTCATCTCAATCCTAGATATAAACATCCTACACAACATCTATTTTTATGTAAGGTTTACTTCCCATCATCTAACACTGCTAGCGATAAAACCGAGAAAAAGTTTTTCTTATATCAACAAATACACCTAGGGATTTAAGGATACTACAAGGTAAACTCATGATTCAAAAGTACAGACCCCAAGAATATGATATCCGTCATAGATGCAGAGTTGTAAGTCTAATTGTTGTGGGTACGAGTGAGGATTGATACGGAATGCCATCAACATAGGTCAAGAATGATATGATATGATATGAATACAAAAACCAAAAGTTATCCGTAATCTTCTCAGAACTCCCGTGCTCAACTGAAGAGGTGCCCTTACTCGCACCCGAGAATCTCATGCCGATATCGTGAACTAAATACCGATAACAATGTCAAGTCAATCCAGAATATCAGAGGGAGGGCTGAGATTTCCCCGGAATCCAACGTCTGATTCAATCGAATCTAACATGATACTAGCCTGAAAGATAGGAGGGTACAATTCCGAAAGAATATCCCGATAAACTTACTTGAGAAATCTGGTTCATTTCGCCTAATGATAGGGGCGTGGAAATGGAAATTGGTGGGGTGTTGCGAGTGGGAAGTTTGAGGGTTTGAATTTGCTGATGAACATATCGATGGATGCATTTAGACTGTTCTTTCGTGTCTTTTCTGTTTCTCGACGAGGACTTGCTGGTATCACTATAGATCAGATTTCATGAATACTGGAAGTGGTCTCTATGGGTATGTCGTTATTCTTGATCACTACATCCTGAGGATAGATGCCTTCGAGGTATAGAGCACTCTCTGTTTCATGATCATCCGACAAATAAGTTTCAGAGAAACAGAGTTTTTCGCGTGGATTTTCTCACGTGGAAAGAAGTTATGCCGTGTATGATTCTGTAGGTTCTGGCGAGGAAGTGGGGGATGTGGTGCTGTGCAGAGAAATAACTTTAATTTTGCATTGTCATTAAGAGAAGAATCTATCTTGAGGACGAGATAGAGTGGAGAGGTGGTAATGATATGAAATACCTTCAGGTGAATATGGATGTGTGTTTGTAGACGAGGATATCATGTGTGAATGGGGTCTATTGAAATAACCTTTTTCTCTTAAGCCAAACAAGCTTTTGATTTTGGGGGTGAGCAGTCGCAACTATTCAGGGCGAAAGCATCCGATATTGTGCAATAAATCATATAGAAAACTGATACAAGACGTATACCGCTATTTACGAGGGAGAGTTGAGTTCTACCAAAATGTGTAGATTGCGGAAGCTGAAATTGTACAATATGGGTAGGTTACCTGATTTGGAGTAAAGCAATGGAGGAATGCTTTGTAATTCGGAGTTGGACAATCAAGGTAGCTGTATACATTGTAGTTGAATAACGAGGGTATATCATGTAGTTTGAAGTCCAACAATAAGGTACTATATCTGACATTTTCCCTCTTTCATCTGCACAGCACTGGCTGCAGGACGCTTGCAACTGACATTGTTAGATGGTCATGTGACACTTGTGTGGAACTATAGGCCTATGAATAATAATTTGTCATTCATAAATATAATTGAGGGTATCTTTCTTGCTCGAGTATTTCCATTAAGTACAAGTTCTAGTAACCGAGAAGATATATTGGTGATTCCGCTCGGAATCTCTAAAATATGAACAAACCTACTAATTCCCAAGCCCGTTCCTTCATTGACTCTTTTTCTCTCCTTCTCTCGCCCTTTCCTCTTCAAAATGCTTCACAGTAATCTTGATACCCTCATCCAATGAGATTAATGGTACGTATCCTAACCTGCTCCTCGCCTTATCAATGTTGAAATATCTCGTCATACAACTGAAGTTCACCTTCATTCTCGTCAGATTTGGCGTCTTCCCCAAAAGCCAGAACAACCCCTCTATAAATCCTGCGAGTCCCACTCCAAAATCCTTTCCGATAACCCATACATGTTCTGTGCCCTTTGTAGATCCTGCAGCCGCCCAAACTGCACGTGCCATATCCCAGAATGGAATGGGTGATCCATTAGTGATGATAAAGGCTTCACCATCTACACGCTCGTGATCTAATGGGGTTGTTCCAAGTTTGATAGTTGCGAGGAGGGCAGCGGCGGCGAGCAGATGTGCGTGTGCGACATTCTTCACAAATGTGAAATCAAAAAGATTCGTATTGTCGCCGAGTTGGAAACCAGTGCGGTTGGTGTAGTGAACATTAAGAAGTGCGGGTATTAATTGAACGTCTCCCGGACCGAAAATACCTGAGGGACGTATGGAAGCGGTAAGAAGTTTTGGGGATTCTGGGGCGCGGTTGGCAGCTAAGACAGCAGCTTCTGCTTCGGCCTAGTCATTATTTTGGGTGAGTATAGGTCTTTGATTATGGAATTGGCACACCGAGGCACAAGACTGAGAGGAATTGAAAGAACATACTTTCGTCCATGAATAATACTCTCGTTGCAATTTCTCAGGTATGACAGGCCACCTCTCATCCGCATTGATCAAATCTGCCGTATTGTCTGAAATGATACTCGCGCTGCTTGTAAAAACTAAAGCTTTCACTCCAGTTTTCTGACACGCCTCAATTACACATTTTGTTCCCCCTACATTAACTTTATGGAATAATTCGTTGGTTCCACTGATTGCGACTGGTGACGCGGTGTGGATAACTACATCTGGCTTTACTGAGTTGAATATTGTGAGGAGAGATTCGAGAGAGGTAATATCGCCATCATGATAAGTAATAGCTTGTGAAGAGTGTCGATTCCGAGTTGTGCGCAAGTCGAGAACGGAGATAGTACAGCTATAGTTATCATGGAGGAGCGAGACTATATGGTGACCAAGGAAGCCACAACCACCAATTACAAGGACACGGCCAAGGGGGGCTTTCTGCTGAGTGACCATTTTTGAAATGATTGAAGTAATTGAGGTTGAAGGCGATGAGAAAGTGTGGAGATTGTAGGTGTTATTATTTGTCTATGGGGAAGAAATCCTGGGGATATCGGTTCGGGCCGGAAGAATATGATACCGAAGATCACTTAGAACTAAGGTTAATTAACCTTAGAACTAATCCTTCCATTCGGTATAGAATCTAACTATCAGGTTAATATACTTTATATGAAGGTTGTCCAAGAGAATCATACTTTCTGTGCCTAATTGGCATGACCTCCGATACCTGAGGATATACTTCTCATCAAAAGCCTTTCAAAACGATCTCATTGCTAATCACTTCTTGTGCCTCCCATAAAGAACAACCACAGGAACTTTTATGAGGCTAAGTACAGCTGGCCAAGTCGACATTCTGCTATGATAGCTCTAATCATACATCGACCCTGAAACCTTCGTCTTGGATGTCCTACTCATGCAACCTCAATGTTATTGTCTGCGGAATTCAGACTAGGAGCAAGTTACTGACAAGTGACTGTGGTCATGTCGGATCATTTAGGTGGTACGCTTTAAACTCATGTAGGAAATCTGGTGTATTCAATCTCTCCGTGAAGGATCTAGATATATTTTCAAGAGTTTTCTGTCCTCTTTACCAGATTTAACATACAAATCCTCGGCTCAGCTGGCTGCGCTTTTGGATGATTCAACTCACCCAGGCTGTTGCGATTGGCTTGGAGGCTTTTTATGCATAAGTCCGGGATGCAAAAGCTGAGATTGATAAACCTCGCAGCATTATTTTTGTTCTTGGGATCTTTGCCAAAGAGCTTGAAGCATAGGCACGAGGACCAGAATGATTTGGAAGTGGCATAGCCAGTGCCTCAAGAATGCTGGATAATATTCCCGCATTTCACTATCTTAAAATACTTGAACTCCCATTTTAGTCGCTTGGATCCAGGGGCAGGTACATGATTGACCATTTCCAAGGGAACAATACTACTGCTAAGGAATGATTTGCCTATTTGCTTGGTGTAGCCGAATTGAAGCATCAATTAATCATGAGGAATGACGTAAATTGGGAGAAGATTAGCCACAAGAAGAATATAGTCAATCTGGAGAATGAGAAGAGATACCAAGACAAGTGTTGCGGAGCTGGATTGCTTGAATGTATCTTGGTTCACATACTCAAGACAGGAGGGAAGATATGACACATGACAAAAAGAGGTGTTTTCAGCTTGACTCGAATGACTATGTCATCGGATATTAAGAAATGCTTGTCTCGGCTGAACTGAAGTATTAGGGATCTAATATTTATTAGTGGATGAGATTATTGTCTGGAACGCAGTGGAATAATGGGGCGGGAAACACTCCCACTCTAATGTGGTGCCTAAACCGTCTCTATCAAAGTCCCTTCACTTTGCCATATCACTTCTCACAGTACTCGACTCCAAAAGCAACACAAAAAGTCAAAAATAGTGCTACTTCAGATATTCAAGATAGCTTTTTGAATGATCAATCTATGGTACCAAAAATCAAGATATAAAGTTGCAAAATCTTGAATTTTCCCAACCGGTACCATTCTCGCTCAACTTTCAACGCATCAAGATGGTAAGATTATATAGCTCATGGAAGGCAGCCACAAATCTTTGCCCTTGACCTTCATGATCTACTTGAGTTTAAAGAGGCCAGAGAACACATCTCCAATCTTTGACAACGCTCCAGAAATAGCTCTCTCAGCGTCAGCTGCCCATTCCTTGACAGATTTCACCACTCCTTCGACAAATTGAACGATATTCGCCCAAACATCACAAATGGCTTGCCATGCCTTGTTCAAGAATTCTATGACCTTCGCAATGGCATTCATTATAAAGTCCCACCATGCGGACCACTAAAGCAGCAAAGTATCAGTATATACAACTGATGGATGAATGTGCCGACGTGGCATAAAAAGAGTGGGTAGTACTTACAACATCAGCAGCCGCTCCTCTCTGCTCTTCAGGCATTTCCTGGATCTTTTCCATAGCATTGTTCATCGAGTCATCCATCATCTTGTTGATCTGCGACTTCTTTTCCTCGTTCTTCTTCCTCAACTTCTCTTTCCAATCGCTAACCGAAGTACCTTTAGCGGGTTTATTTTGTACATCTCCCTGCAACTCGTTCGCAAACTCTTGAGTCTTGGCCTTGACATCTTCGCCTGCTTTCTGGGCGAGGTCCTTGATTTCTTGTTGCTTGCTTGTATCTTGGAAGCCTGCTTTGAGAATTTTCGTTTGAGGGAAGAACTGGCCTTCAGGAATTGCGCCGCCAGCGACCAATTGATGGAACTGTGTCCGATAGATGACGGGTGCTTTCTCTTGTAAGGCTTGTCGACCAGAAAAGTAGCTGAAGTCTTCAACGGCGAAGCAGAGTTGGGTATAAGCGCGTGTGCTTTGCATCGTTTGCTGCCATGGCGCGACTGTTATGGTTGCCATGTTGCAGGTAGAAGATATGTAAAGATGAGGAGGAGGTGAATTGATCTTGATAAATTGAACTTTTAGTAGTAACAGAAGTTTGAAGAGGAGTTCTCTGATGCTTAAAGTCAATACATAACGAGAATGAGCTCTGTTATATACCCATCGAGAACTCATCGGTAGGAGGTCTGCACTATCATGATGTCGGTCAGGAGGCTTTCACGGAGCAAAGTGGTGCTGTGTCATCTACTAACGTAGACAAGTATGCGTGAAGACTGGTTTAGAATGTTCAAATGGTAAAGCACTAAAAAAGCCTCAGTTTTGTCTTATGAGTATATGAATGACACAAAATTTTGAGAGCTGAAAAATGGCGGCTTCGACCCTCCTACTCGAGTCAGGGAAGGTGTATTCACGTCAAATTTGAGTGTGAGATCAAGTTTTACCATGGCTGGCTGATCTATTGCGACGGTAACTTGAAATCTAGATCCGTGATACCTAACTTACAGGTTGTGATGAGCAGCCATGCGCTGCGTCTATCAATTGGACCGTTGTTGAAGACTTTATGTCGGTGTCAACTGCGAAGATGCGAGACTTAGATCGAAAACTTCCCTATTTTGGATACAATACTTCCCGAACAGGCATGAAATAAAGCTAGATTTGGAACTATAGCAGCACCATTTCCGAATGCGGCCGTGCTCCGTGAAGTGCACCCAGTTCGCTTCAACCCCGCAAGTTCCAAAGATGTCTAAGCCCTAACAAGAAGAAAGCTAGGGCGGTTATTATCTAATGAATATATAGACAAGGGCTTAGAATACTTGAGGGCTTTGGTCTAGATTTTCATTTCTTTATATCTTGCTGTTCTGTGAGTTTGTTTCAATTACCGCAAGTGCGCCACTGAGTCGTGCGACGACAACATTAAGATGCGAATTGGTTGTATGTTTTTATAGTGCTTATCAGAGATGACAGACTAAAGCGTCAAGTAATGATACGGCGAGAGACAGTTCGGTAGGCTGCATTTACTCTGACAGTAGTTCACCAATGGCACTGGAACTTGCTATCTAACAGCTGCTCCTCTTCCGTGTGATAGCAAACAAGAGAATTGCGTTACGAATCGGTCTATTATTTCTGCTTTGGGCTATCATCGGCATCGAGTTATATGTGTGCCGTGTTTTTAATCCTGTGATACTATTTACCACAGTCGAAACAAGAGGTCAGAGTTAGAGTGACTAGATTGAAGTGGCTTTTAGAAACATGATTTGCTGGCAGATTGTGATCTAACTTACTTTTGCAGATTCTCTCAAGATTATTCATCTATAGACTGCCAAAATCTGCGGCTGAATCATGCCACTTGCTCCTTGTTTGAAATACCCTTCAGCTCCTAAGCTAGGTCTGAATATCATTCCACAGTCTGTTTTACACAATATATTTACTGTGATTCGAGATGCCCCCAAGATATCCATATCCATAGATTGATATTAAAGCATCGAAATCTCTCTTGGTTTCTCTTCAAATCTAAAGTTCAAATCATCGGCAATCATCTCAAAGATCAAACAAATCTCAACCTTTTATACTTTTCAACCAGTTCATCCAATTTCACAATGGCAGTTCAGACCGAATGGAAAGATAAGATGGCGACTCAGAAAGCCTACATGCTTGTCGCTATGGAAAATGACAACTTCGACTATTTCGTTGCACGTCAAATGCTCTCTGTTGAAACACCTTTGCTTGCTCATCAAGCCACGACTTTGGCAAGCAAAGAGCCCAGCCATGCCGCCTTTGCATCATTCTCTATCAATCCTTTCAAGAAGTCTCAAGTCGAAGCACAAACCGACGAAACAGCCCTCGTTAAGAAGGAACTCCTAGCTATCGCTGAAAAGAGTGCGGCTCTCATACGCGAAGTCATTGAAAACCTCAACAAAGACGTCAACTCACTCGTACGCTCCTACATGGACCCCGAAGTCAAGTTTGAAGACATCAAGCGACAATACCAGACGAAGAATCAAGAAGCAAAGAAGGTTATCATGAAAGCAATGGATAGTGCTACGGAAGAGTCTATGGCTATTATCGAAGCGGCTCCGGAGTCTCAACGCGAGGGATTAGCCAATGCGTATATCTCTGCCCAGGATTCTATGATGGCAGGGATCGCAAACATGATGAAGGAGTTGGAGAAAAGCCTTGGAGAATCTTTGGACTTGGTTCAGGAGACGCGAAAACGTAGTGAGAAGACGGAGAGTTTTGTTGATACGGCTATTTCTCTTTTGTTGAAGGGAATCAGAATGTATTTCCATATCTGAGGGAATATATTAAAGCATATGACGTACTATCTTTGTGTAGTTCGAAATCTCACGTGGAAGGAGAGTTGTACGGCCTGATTTTTTGTTTGTTCATAGCTGTTGTTATTTACATCAATCAATAGTTTGATGAACCAGATATTTCCCAACTAGAACATTATCCGTTGTATATTTTGGGTTGTGAGTAGCGGTGAATTTACACAAATCAGTAGTATAGTCGCTGTACTCAATTAGTCACAGTATGCCCCGATGTTTGCATGATAATAGTAAATGGTAGGAGTACAACACGGAGCAGCTTTATAGCCACTGTGTCTTGGCTAATGGAATATGCATCACTATTCACTTTAAACTAGTTAATAAAAGGCCCATTTCATAACTCAGAGCTATCACTTCTTTTCCTGAAATCAATTGAAGAGACCACTTCGGAAGTTAAATTGCGAGGCGAATATCCAAGATGAATAGAACCTTGACGGTTCAATCCAAAGACTCATTTCGAATATCAGAGAATTGATGTGCAAATTCTAGTGAGACATTCGATAATTAATGGCTTTTTCTCTTCCATCGAATGAGGTTCATTCGCTCCTAAAATCTCATCGGTAAAATTCAACGTTTGGGCAGTATTTGTCTTCTGAACCATTACTGAATCATGCAATATTTTCTATCCAATTGACCGTCACAAACAACGTTTATCTACTCGCCATGTTCAAATTTATACCCTTTTCAATCGAATTTCAACTGATCGTATCGCTTTAAAGTCTTACCTTTGATCTAGACTCTCATGCTCAACCATCCACTCTCCTATAACCGCCGTTCCAAATCAAGACACTTAGCACACGTCTCGGAATACTCAAAGGCTCCCCGCATACAGTCAGCATATGAAATACCAGTAAGTCACTTCACGACCCGTCAAAATGTGGCTTGCGCAATCACTGCATTAGCTCTCAGTCTGAGCTCAGAATGTATCGCTCTCCGAAACTCTAATTTAGCGAGGCGCTAGTATCCCCTCAGCCATTTTCTAGATATAAAGCACTGTTCATACAGTGCCATACCACCGCACTAATAGATTTTTGGGGGAGACTTAGCAGAGAGCTGAATGAAAGTGATGAGATAGTCTCGGGCAATCACATTGCTTCATGATGGTCAGTTTGTGATATTCATCATTGACTGGATCTGGATTGCTCAGCTCGATGTGCTAATGTAAAACTTAGAACTGATTCCGACATCATGATGGATGTAAGTGCAAGGGCGATTTCTGTTCGAACTTCAGTTGTTGTCAAATGATGAATTCTGATCGAGCTGGAATGATTACCGTCGTTTGTTTATAGCATTGATAGCTTAAAACCCAATGTCTGCCATGGTCAGAAATTTGATATTATCATCGAATCTTCACAATTCAATACTTGTCTTTCCAATCCGTTAGTCTGGATCCCTTACCCCCAAACTGGTGTAGCACCCCTTTCAAACCCGGCACAAACATGGGAACTCAAGGTCCCACAGCAAAAGAGATCCTTCTCGATGCAGCCGAACAAGTTCTCGGAGAAAATGCTTTGGAAACCATCGAGCCAACAACTGTCAATATTCCAGATTCTGACACGCTTTCCAACGCATTGTTTAAAGAACCCCCAACATGCTGGACTCAACGAAGCATTCCTCGTGCTCTTCGAAATGGCCCCGCCAGTCTCATGGTTGGTCTAGATTTTGAGTGTCCACGCTGGCAACCCGGTTCTGTCGTTCGATGGGCAGCATGGCGCGCAGGTTTCGACAGCCAAGAAGATGCCGACTTTGCTTCTGAGCAGCTCTACGTGGCTTCTGAAGCCTGGAACGCTGCAGATATCGGCGTGACATTTGAATGGGTTCCTTTGGCGCAAGATGCGACATTTGTTCTGTGCCATGGTGGGAACAAGAGTACGGCGTTGGCGGAAGCTTTCTTCCCAAATGCAAATGACTTGAACTATATGTTTGTGTACACGGCAGCTTTCAACACAGGATGGAAGGATAATATGTGGAAAGTCTTCACGCATGAATTGGGTCATGTCTTGGGACTACGACATGAGTTTGCAATGAGCACGGATCCGAATTGGAGAGAGGGAGGGGCGGAGCAGCTGGGTCCTAGGAACGAATTCAGTGTGATGAATTACCGCAGGGAACCACCGGAAATTCAACAGAGTGATATAGATTCTACGAGGTTGTTTTATCAATTGAAAAAAGATCAGAATGGGAAGGCACCGAAAGTTGGAATGACCGAAGTGAAGGATTACACTCCAAATTGATTGGGGATATGGCTTCACAAACAGAGTAGTTCTTTTAAGCAGTGCAGGTAGTGTCAATTTTTCTGAATGTCATTTTTGCTTGTAATATCTGCATCATAGTACCCTTATCGTCATTATCATTCGTTTCTGGTGTCCCCTGAATGCCTATACAATTACACAGACTCGTGCCCAGAATTTCAGCACAGAAACTTTCAATCATTGCATTTTACACAAACGTCAATCTCACATTTGTATGAATAGAATACACACATGAAAACCAACTTTTCTAATAATTATACAGAACATCAATGTTAGCACCTGTAAAAGCAAAGTAAATCAATATCACATCAAACGCATACCTTGACGCCAAAGTTCATAACTTTCGCTCACCTTATGATTTTCTCTCCATCCATCATCCAAGTTCTCGCCTATTACCACCACCCCTATCCCACTCCCTACAATATATAATCATCCACCTACACTCCTCCATTGATCCTACACAGTATCCACCCACTTAACCAAATCTTCCTTACCCCATCCCTGGCTATTCATGCCGAAGAATCCTCTCCGTACACTCACCATCACCCCCCCATCCCACACACAATCCCTCAACAGCATACCCACAATAAACCCACCCATCCAACGGACCCCCAATCCCCTGCAACCCATCCACGAAACCCAAAAACCCAAAAACACCTAGAACATACCCCCCCACCCCTTACAAAATCTCCATAGAACCCCTCGATTACAAGAACCATAATCCATCAACCCATCAATCAAAAACCCCCATCCTCCCTTTCTTTCATCTCCTCGGTGACACCATCTAAACAAAAAGAGGACAACCAAGCCGTAACAGGGATCAACCATCGCCTCTCCTCCCCTCCCCTCCCCTTCCTCCCATCAAATCGCAATCCTCACTAGCCAACCCAACCCCAATTCAAGGTCCACCATATTATCTTCATCCAAACCCCAAATCAAGTCCCAAAACACATCCAACCAGAAATAAGCCCCCAATCCCCCATTCCCCATCCCCCATCACAAAATGGATTGATTAGAACATATAAATCCCTCCTCTTTCCACTGACCCCCCCATTGACCATACCGCATACTGTAGATGCCTATATACATACAATACCGTCCTCACAATTCCAGAATCCCTCGTATGAAAAATTTCATCTCAAGATATATATAGCCGCTCATATATCAAGACCTAATAAATGAAAAAATAAATAAATAAATAAACACACATACTTCCACACAAACCAATCCTTCAAATCCCAACCATTCCCAATCTCAACAATTTTCAAAGACAAAATGCTCAAGCACGTGGTCAGTTACGTTACTTCAATGGATACAATATGCACATGGATATACCAGCCGTATTTCAATATTCACATAATCTTAAAGGATATACTCCAGTACATCAATACTAATATCAATATCAATACAAGTGTAAATGCTCATGTGCATTGTTTTACATCTTTTATGTAGTCCTTATTCTCAAACTAAAATCCTTCGCCTACTGCATCCATCCATCCACCAATCCATCCCTGAGTTCTCTTCGCCTCTCCCTTCTAAACCCCAATCAACATAGACTAGTAGATAACTGAAAAACAGCCTTCATTCTTTTCTCAACCACAAAAGATAGACTAGCCACGTTCTAGCTAATTGAAACGACTTCTCACCAAACCATGTCAAGCCTTGACGGCAAGTGTTTTTTCCTTACTTTGCTGATCCCAAATACTATTTAACAGCGCAACTTTCCTCGTTTCCCCAATTCACTTCGTCGTATGCACATGTTACTTCAGTGGTAAGATAGCCACTTATTTTCATTACCCTATCCCCCAGCCACCAACCCACCCCTCCTTACCAACTCACCCTCCTCCATTCCCGTAACAAAAGAAAAAACCAATCCACAGTTAGGATCAGCTCTGCAAGGCCGTGTCAAAGCTGCGAAACTTAAACGCCTTGTGATATGCATATTCCCCCAGTCCGTTCCCCAAACGCCACGCTTGAGTCATGATTTCGGTTACTATGGAGGAGTCAAAAGCCCAATGCAAAAAAGAAAGAAGCTCGTAAGCTTCTAACAAAATAAACAAAGCAGAGAAGAAAATTCATTTGAACTTTAATGCGCCCGTGCAAGGCAAATAACATGACATAGAAAAGAAGAATGTTGTATGAATTGAGTTATATTCGTAACAAGAGAATTGATATCAGTGGGGCTCATGCATCTTTCTTGGAATCCATTTTGACTTTGAGATTCTTGAAGTCTTTAACAAAATCAAGATAATCCTCACTTTCACCTACGTGTGATGACTTGGATGTTGGTCGAGGAGTAGGCTCTTCATCTAGGAAGGAAGATTGTATCTGCGATTGTTTTGGTGTCTTGAATAAATCACTCTCTTGATCGCCTGGACCCTCAAATATTTCTGGAGGTGTTAAAGTAGCTCCTGATATCTCTGAAGCTGGAGGTTGTTCGGATGTTGGCGATAATACAATTGCTTCTTCAGTGACCGTAGGTGGGGGTTCAATCGAGTCAGAACTTAAAATTTCCGTCCCAGAAACAACACTACCGCGACTATTCGTACGCATCATTTCTGTTCCAAGTTTAGAGCCACGGTGTGTCTTTGGAGAAGTGGAACTTTTTGGACTAGTCTTTTCTCGCACAGCAACATCACCCAACACTTCATCCTCATCATCACCAGATTCACCACATTCATGGCGATGCTTCTCCAGATTTTCTCGTTTAGCTTTCATCTTCTCAGACGATCGCTGACGAGAGAGATTCCGACGATGTTCCAAGCGCCCTGGGGAAGAGGTGTTGTGAAGAAGGTTCGGTGGAGGAAGTTTTGGTAATTCATCAGCTTCCATCAGGTTAATTTCGTCGCTGATTCCAAGTCCAGTCTCATCCCAATCACCTGTAGGTCTCCTATTAATGACAACGGGTAAATCATCATGTGTAAAGTTTTCAGCATCCTCAAAATGACTTGAACTAACAGAATCTTCACGACTTGATCCCCTAAAGCTATCAGCATTCATGTGTGCATAAACAGACGAAGCCGAAGTCGGACTATCCTCAAGACGCAAACTCTCTTGACGTAAACCAGATAGTGGAGGATATGCAGGAGGAAAGCTGATACCAGATGTAGGTTCTTTCCATTGACAGAAGTTACAAAGAACTTCGGTGAGCTTCGAGGCAGTTGGTGGCTTTTCAATTAGAGCATCGAATTGATGAGGCGCTTGAAGTTCTTTCAAGTATCCCGTAATGGCAACTATCGGAGTTTGAGAGTTGGCGTTCTTGGTTTCACGAATCATCCGAGCCACATCCGCACCATTGATTTGCGGCAATTTAAATTCCATCATAATGATATCGAATTTGATATCGCTAATAGCATATCTCATTGCGTCAGCACCATTTGAGACAGTAACTGTGCGACAACGTAATTTTTCCAACAACTTCTCCATGACCATTCGCGATACTGGATGATCTTCGCAGATCAATACATCCAGAGGTCTGAAAGCAGGGCCGTCGCTTAAAGTGATCTGAGACATTCTCCTTGAGCTTTGACGGCGACGTTGAACACGAAGTAATGCATTTGCTTTTTCTCCTTCGTTATCCGAAGAGGAAGGCGACATGTCGAATACCTGGCTTCGCCTTTTACGATGGGATAGGAATTCTCCGGGTAAAGGACTTCCTTCTTGTGATCCAACTGTTTGCGAGCGAGCTCTCGAAGACGATGAATTACCACTACCTTGACGTGGTGTGGAAGGTGGTGCCTTCCCTGGTGACGATAATGAAAGCGGAGGAGGTGCTGAGCCACGTGTTTTGATGGGTGATGATGCGGCAGAACAAGCAGTCTTATGCAGTCCAGGGGACGTTCGAGGTCCATCAATGGCACTAGCGGGAGGAGCGAGATTGTTGCTTGACTGCTGTGATAAGCTTGAAGAATTACTCGAAGTTTTGCGTCTAGCGTCATTATTTTGCCCTGCAATGAATGAGAGAAGTAAGGGTGATGAAGGTTGTGAAGCCCTACTTGGAGAGGAATTCGCTTGACTCAACCCAGAAGGAGATGAAGGTCGAGCAGTAGCTTTAGCATTGGATAAAGTTCGTTGAATAGGCATTGGCATTGGCAATACTGGACTGCCTTCCAAGGTGGCTGGAGATGCAACCATGTTATTACCACCACCGGGACTGACTACTGGTTTGCTTTGAGCAGCCATGGCTTCTTGTCGCAATTTCTGAATAACGTCCTTGTTTGCCTTTTCTAAGACTGGTAAATTTTTGAAAGCAAAGTTACCAAAATCATCTGCCACCACAGGCTCGCTAAGTCGCCTACTTTTCATGTCTCTAACGTGTGGTGGAATGTGTAATGGCATCAAACCTCGTTTAACATTATTGACTTGACTTCGAACTCGAGACAAAGCATCATGCGGACGTTCAGGATATTCGGCACCAGGAGTGGGGTTTTGAGTAGATGCTTGATCTTCCATCTCTTCCGCAAAAGATTGCAAAGTAGCACCTCGAGCATCAAAATATTCTGTATCCTCCGGGTTTTCTGGTGCAGGAACAAATTGCGCATCATCTTCAAGAAGTTTGTCCCATTGAGTGCCTTCAAACCAAGGATGATTTCGAATCTCATCACCTCCAGAGGAAAACTTCTCTTCTTTATTGGCCCCAAGTCGTTGTTGTGGATCAACACACAGAAGCTTATTCATCAAATCCTTAGCTTCATCTGAGACATCGTAATCGCCTTCATCGGGCCATGAGATTCTTCGAGCCAGGATGTTTTCGAAAACTTCATCTGGTGTACCAGCATGAAAAGGTGGGTAGCCATAGATAAACTCAAACAAGATACATCCCACAGACCACCAATCACTCATTTCATCTTGACCAAGACCGTTCACAGTCTCAGGAGCAAGATAGTCGGGTGTACCAACGAATCGGCGATTACTATCATCAGGATCGAAAAGTGCCATTGGAGGTGGCATCATTCCCGTACCTGTTTGTGGTGGTGTACCGTGCCTGGCATCTGAACTGTGACTTGTGGTGGGCTGTAGACATAAGTCTGGCGATGCAGTAGCTTCATTCTCGCTCAGTTCTTCGATGGGTGTTTTTCTTTGATTGAGGGGTTGATTTTGACCCTCGTTCAAAGAAAAGGTGTTGAAGATCGAAGTCAGTGCATCACTACCACCGCTGTCACTTCTTTGACCAGATTTTCGCCGTGAATCCTTGTTAACAGTATTTTCTCGACTCAAGTTGAAGTAGGAGGGGGTCCCTAAACTACCCGCAACATCCGGGGTCATTTGAGGTGTTGAACCAGGTGAATGTCGTCCCTGAAAATCGAAGGATGAAGCACGAGAAGAACTCATCGAAGTAGCTCGAACAAAAGGACCCTGCTTGAGTAGATCTGGAGCAGATTCGTTTACTGTGCTACTTAGTACACGCTTTTGACGACCAATCAAGCCCATTCTCGATAGACCAAAATCAGTCAACTTGAGATGACCTTTTTGATCGATGAGAAGGTTGTCGGGTTTCAAATCACGATGCACAATACCACGGTTGTGGAGATGCTCAACCCCGAGAATCACCTCACCAAGGTATTTCTTTGCCCAGTCTTCAGGAAGACCACCTAGAACTTTGATCAAAGATGCACAGTCCCCACCGTTAAGGTATTCCATCACAAGATAAAGGTAGTCCTTGCTCGAAAAGGTCCAATAGAGCTTAGCGACGAAATCACTCTCACCTTGCCACATCATGATCGCACGTTCGGCCTTGACATTCGTGACTTGGTTCTTGGCAACCATATCAGCTTTCTTGAGTACTTTAATCGCATAGTAATCACCGGTAGACTTCTTCTTTGATAGATAAACACTACCGAATGCCCCTTTGCTGATTGGTTTGATGATCTCGAAATCTTTAATCGAAGGTGGTACAGCACGTGCCTGTGGAGCACTGACAGAGTTTAGACGAGGTGATGGTGGTGGCCGTGGATCCGATCCAGCAGCCGAGGACTGACGTCGATGGTGTGACGGAACTAGTGCAGGTGAACTGAACTCACTTCCGGGAAGCATCGGCGATGCGGTTGGAGAAACAACACCCTCGTGGGCGATTGGCAGGATGCGTGGTTTGGAAATTCGCAATGGGGATGATGGAGGTGGCATCCGAACGGGAGACTCTTGTCTTCGGGGTGAAAGTGCGCCGGTGCCGAGAACCATGCTTCGCCGATTTTGTTGTCGGGAGCTTGCATGTCGACGAAGATCTCCGAATTCTGAAACTGGTGATTCTGTTCTTGGCGGACGCCCCATGACGGATGATGATCTGACACTCCCATCACTTTCCGCCCCAGTATCACTTTCGAAAAAAATAGATTCTCTTCTTGATTCCCTGGCTTGTCCTAGCATACCACTTAAAGCACCTTGGTGTGACCGGGGTGTCGGGCACTCCTTTGGATTTGGACTACTGGATCTGGTCGAGGAAATGGCGACAGATGACAAACGGCGTTCTTCATGTCCCAGACCCGTACCAAGTTCGGCAGATTGAAGTGCCACGGCAAGCGATGAAGGTCCATCGAAAGAACCAGTGAAGAATCCCTCATCATTGGCTGGAATGGTTTCCTCAGGTTCTTCGGTCGAATCACTAAACTGACCTGTTGCGAGTCGAGCAGCTTTGTTGATAGCCTCATCGATACAATCTTGTACGATGGCCGAAAATTCCATCCGAATGCGTTCCGAGTATTCAATTATTCTACGATGACGGATGACGGCATCAATCTTTGCACGAGCAACGGCTTCGCTATCTGCACATAACATTGCTAAACCCTCTTGATCAGCCGCGTTAATATTTGGTGATTGCCATTGCATAACTTGGGATATGCGAGATTCCGATTGAGGTGACTGCGTACGAAATTCTCCAGGGGCTTGCGGAGATGGCTCTTTGATGGCAGGTGTGCTGATTTCCATGGCGGTATCGCAAAGATCAACTAATAGTTCAACAATTCGAGCATGCGGCCGCTTTTGGGCAAATGATCGTTCTCTCGTATGACCGTTTCTTGTTGTAGACCTTGATCGCGACCTACCTGACGAGGGCGTTCCAGGAGACGCTGTACCGGAAGAAGCGGTTGAGTTGGATCTAATGGGCAATCCTTTGTATTCCGCTTGGGGTGGAGCTGACATGGTCGGTTCTTTAGAATTCAAGTGAGCTTCAAAAGCTTCCAAGGCATCCAAAACTCTAACAATAGCATGACGATGTTCCGTCAAATTATCCTGACACATTTGTACTTCCATCTCAGCTTTATGCTCTTGAAGACATAATTCTGTATGTTTTTCGAACCACCAAGGAGGAATTTGACGTTCGCAGATCCGGCAAAGTAATGGTAATGGAGGGGCATGATTTCCGGGATCTTCGAGACCACGTTCGGCAACGGTAGTAAGGTAACTGGCAAGAATTTGTGCTCCTGATCCGAGAGAATCGACTATGATCGGGGCGAGATCGATTTGAATTTCTCGTGGGGCGATCCAAGGTCTGATCATCCACATTGTCTGTATGAAATTAGTTGGCGATTTTTAATCACAAAGAGCCATGAAACCTACATGACTACCCGATTCGGATCCTCGATCATGTACCATGATACCTTGTCCTTCTAGATCAATTGTAGCAGGTTCCGGTTGGGATATGGCGGCCATCCCTTCGCCTTCGCCTTCCTTGACATCTTCCAAACTTTCCAGTGGTAATAATCGTGAGGCCGGACCCAACTGAATGGTGAATCGTATAATATAACTGCGAGAATCATCTTTCTTCATTTCCTCCACAGTATCTTTAAATACGTTCTTGTCATCGTGCCCAATCAAGAGATCCGCGATTGGTTTGCCTTGAACAGAATCCAATGTTGTCCCGATAACATCCAACCACGAGGGGCTGACCCAGTTTATCTTACCCTCCATACTCAAATCCATAATGACATTCAGAGTTTCCTCTGCTGCCTGTCTTAGATCTTCCCTTTCTTCTCGAATATCCGCACTCAGTGATCGTTCCATCAAACCCGCCTCTGCGCGCAAATGCGACACAGCAGGTGGTGCCAACATTGATTGACCTCCCTCCATCTTGTCTCTCTGTCTATCTTATCAAATGAGATTCCTAAGAATCAAACCTTTGCGTCAACATCGACTTTTGGTATGTTGCCCGAGACTCTTCAACCAATTCATAAATGTTGTCGGCGTTTTTGTTGCTTGTGGTTGATTGTTGTCGTGGCTTCGCAATCTTTGAATCGTGGGGGAGGGGACAGGATGGGGTCGAAAAGAGTCGAGTTGATGGCGAGGAATGAACCTAGCTAGCAAGAAATATAGAAAGAAGACATCATAATACTTGATATTGATGTCTCTTTTTTCAAGGTAAAAGAAGAATGATTTGAAGAGGACTTGATGAAAGTCGTGGGGAGGTAAGTAAGCAGGTAAGTAGGTAGGTATCTGGGGGACACTTTGTATTGGTGGTTGTTGAAGGAACAAAATTGACTGGTGTGTCTTGTCGATACTAGCAGTTATAAATTAAGACGGCAGAACTATTCCGGCAGAACTATTCCGTTCGAAGTGGGTTGAGTGTAAGATATGGAGAGAGAGTGTATGGAGAGTTGTAATTATGGAGTCGGTGGAGTACGGGAGAAGAGAAGGTAGAAGGTAGAAGGAAGAGAATCGAGAGTTGTACAATAAAGGAATAATAAGTAGTAAACAGAAAATAGTAAATCAAAGGAATAGGAATAAATAAATAGAAAGTAAAAAGTGGAAAGTAGAAAGTAGAAAGTGAGATCAAATAAGAAGTAACAACAAATTGTTGATGAATTATAAATAATAAATGATTATGTACTCAGAATGAATATTTGAGTAGGGAGGTCAATGGATGGATGGATGGATGGATTGATGGATTGATTGATTGCTTGAGGTATGAATTGCTTGATTCCCTTTTTATTCTTATCTTCGTCACCAAGAGGTTTTGATTCATTTGGATTGAATCATGAAAGAAGTGAAGGTTTGAAGGTTTGAAGGTTTGAAGGTTTGAAGGTTTGGATGTTTGAATGTTTGAATGTATGAATATGTGAATATATGGAGACAATACACGGGTCTGCTTAGATTTATCAATCCTATCGAATGGACGGTATAGGAGAATGACTTGATTGATAATTGATAGATGATGGATGATGGATGATAATGATTATGATGAGAAATGATTGGAACAGCAATTCAATTGATGAGGTGACTAAGGTCTACTTGATATAGGAATATGAAGTTATCGTGATACAAGAAAAAGAATTGTGGTCAGGACTGAGTGAACATATTAACATCTTGCACCTGGCATGCTTCAACGTTTCTTATTTATATTATATTCCTTTAATTTTCATTTTCTCTTCGTAAGAGATTTTAGTGTTTTATTTATCATGTTGATGTCCACGGGTGAACTAGCAAGTTCCAAGGTTGATTGATTTATCAAGTGAGTTGATTGTTTTGATTGATATTATAGTGTAGGTGGTAGGTAGTAGGTAGTAGTATATACTAACGTAACTGGGTTTTAGCTGGCTTTAACAAATTGAAGTAGATTTTTGACTAGATTATTAAATGATTTAGAATGATTTAGATGATTTAGATGATTTAGATGATTTAGATGATTTAGATGATTTAGATGATTTAGATGATTTAGATTTAAAACGACCTTTGGATTCAATGAATTTAATTGAATTCAACTAATTTCAACAGATTTAAACAGATTTGAACTGATTTTAATTAATTTCAACTGATTGTACTGATTTCTCTTAAACTCAACCCATTGAATTTAACTCAACTGATTTAGTCTCAATAAATTACTATTTTGAATCTGTCGCCATAATCATGTGATGTGCTAGGCTCTGCGCTAACGCCTCGGTATTCTATATACTATAGTTATTGTTTTATAATCATTTACATAGGTATCCTTAGAGCAATAATAACGTATTAAAATCATACTATTATTATCTTTCATATTATACTAGAGTAATACTAATAGAGGTTGTAATATATTAGTACTAGTAGAGAGAGAGAGAGATATATATATATATATATAAATTAATTAATATTTAAAAGAATATATAAATTAAGATTGAATATTTTTACTTTATTTATTTAAAGGGAGAGAAAGAAATTATTAATATATTTAATATATTTATATATTTATATATTTATATATTTATAGATAGATAGATAGATAGATAGATAGATAGATAGATAGATAGATAGATAGGTACTAGTAACGAATTATAAATAAATAATTAAGTAATATTAATATTAAAAAAATTATCTTTCTTTGATATCTATATCTAGATAAGAATAGTACATAAGTAGATTTTATAAATCAAACTCTTTAGAATAAATACTCATTTACTTATAGTTACTATTTAAATACTATTAAAAACCTAAAAAGCCTCTAGCTCTTTAATACATTCTCTCTTTCATCTTTAATCCCATCTAAACATTCATTCACTGTTTCACGCATTCCTCCATCCATTTATTATACAAAACTAGAATCTTTAATAAGTATAATCCTACCAAATGAATCAATAGACCACTTCATCATCAAACTAATGTATGAAAACAAATCCATGGATAGACATACTTAATTTATCTCAACTTAGGAAAAACCTTTAGTTACATATGATTAATTACATATATCACTTAATTAGTATAGTATACATACTTCATACATATTACACACTCTACATCCACACATCCACACATCCACATATATATACAACACCGTACATGTAGTTCACACATAGAAATGTATATACACATACATACCATGTATGCTACATGCTGCATACATATACATGCATACATACAGATCAGTAATATAAAATCATACCTTCAAAAAAAGACCATCTAGATTTATTTACCCCCTCATTCTTAAATTACAGTTTCTTTCCGTTCTTCTTGATGTCATGGTATATTAGAACTATATTTTATCATAGCAACAATAAGGTTGATGTTTATTATTAGTTCTCATTCATATAAAGATGATTATTCTATCTACTAGTCCTCCCCCTACTCCCATTAGCCTTCCACTACACACACGTCTGGTGCTCTCACCATCATAACCCATTTCCTTCCTTTCCCCTCTTTCATCATAGCAGCCGTTCAGCTAATCTTATCATCTTACGCAATAGGGCCTGGTTCCATATTACATCTATTCGTAGTGGACATCTATATTCTGGCATTCTCATATATATATATATGTATGTATGTGCTCTTCTACGCCCAGAACTTTTATAGTTGGAACTTCTGCATAATCAGATAACGACAATGATTCATTTATCAGTCTATTGAATACATGAGTCTAGCTACCACCAAGGAAGCAAAAAGCATAAGTATACAAAGCAGAAGAATATACTTGTAGTCCTACCCCTTCATCATCATAACCGAAAATAATCCCCACATAAGCCAAACCACAATCACAACCACAGTACAACCACAGTGCAACACAATACAACCACAACCCTTCTCTCATTTCCGATCTCACTCTATATATTCATAACCTCATCTATACAACCATAATCATATAATCACATACATGTAACCATACAATCCTCAATACACCCCAAAACAGAAATAAGCCCAATTCAATTAATTCCAATCAATTCCAACCAATTCTGATCCCCCACCCAAACTCTTACACCTCATACCTCGCACCACCCACAACCCCTCATCCCTTATTCATCATCTGCAATCCTGCATCGCATACACATATCTGCATACCACACACCATAAACCACAAACCGTAAAACCGTTATACCACATATCATAAGCCGACAACGAATCAGCCATTCACCCCTCCCATAAGTTGTACAGTTCATCGGCCTTCTCCGTTGGTTTTCTTCCAGAACTCTTGGAAGTTACGGAGTATGGTATGCGTGGTATGGTAGGTATAGTGTAGTGTGTGTGTGGTGTGGTGTGGTGAAATGAAACGAGACGAGAAATGATAAGGTTAAATAAGGTGGTGAGGATTACATAAATGTGGATGTATGTAAGTGTAGGTATCACCCAGATTTATTACAACAATACTTATTTCGACGTACGAATACAATATACTAGGTAAGATTGAAAATATCAAAACATTCAACTACCTATCTAACTGTATATATATCCATCCACATCTCTCTTCAATCATGCATATCCCTTCCCACAACCACTCCTTTCCCCAAAGCAAACAAAATCCCATCACCCTACACACCTTCTTACCATCTACTTAATCCATCTACTATACGACTCCGCCTTTATCTTTATCCACAACTATAACCACACTTCCTTCAATCGAATCTAACTCTCAACCAACTCTCCACCCCTCACACAGTACCACCAAAACATCACCCAAGCCTCCACCAACCCTCTATCTACAACCTCAAAATATCCTCAGTACACCACCATACTATATTACCAAGACCAAAGCTAATGCACCAAGGCAAGCCTTGATCACCATCTTAAACACGAAGTATACGCTTAAATATGAAGTATGCGATTCTTACGATATTTACGTTGTTTACGATAGATTATACGATATACGAGTTTTAGCAATCGTTCTAGTAGTGTTATAGCAAGAGCAACCTCTCCTCACAACCTACCTTGAACCCCTCTTTTCTAATTCTTTAGCCGTTCAATCCTCAGATCATATAAGTACAGCTTTTAGAATCCAAATCTCAAGCAAATCAAGCTACCAAATCAATATACTACAGTAATCGAGAGAGAATGTAATCTCCATTACCTCTACTAAACAATCCATCCAACCCTCGAAATCCAACAATAGAATTCAACCTCGACTTTATCAAAGACCAATTAATCAATTAACCTTACCAAGCTAATTACCATGTACATAATTGATTATACAACCTACAGCGAACCATCATCCCATGACCCAGATAAACGAGCTGGGTGCTCTCTAGATCCCAAAATTCTAACAAAACTAATTATTGCGTATCAATACTGCACCATACATACCATACCATACTATACCATACTATACCATACTATACTATACTACAGTACAGCATACCACATCAATACATAAACCCAAGCAACTAGTACAAACTCGAGATACTTCTATTCCACCTATAACCTAACCCCCTCGCTTCCTCGCTCGCTACAGTATATCTGAGATCCATCTTCACTATCGATGTCTCGGTATCTAAGGTTGGCACCCAGTAGCTTTCCATAACCCATTTATCTATCCATTCATCCATCTACATATATACCTACTGTTTGTTTATAATCGATGTAAGCCATCCATCAGTAGAAGAACTCTATGGATCTAATATGACTGGACTGGATTGGACTGGATTTACTATAAGGTTGTTGTAGTTTAATAGATTACTGTGTATGGATTCTTATCAAGAGCATCACCAGCATCGTCATCATCACTAACGGTTATTGACCTAACTCAAGCCGAGAATTAAGGTTAAGAGTTTGGGGCTAAGAAGGACGGGAAATATTGAGCTAGTGCGTGCTGTATGTATAGTGTATAGTGTATAGTGCATACTGTAGTGCATAGTGCCCTTTAGAGTGTATGATAGATAGATATAGTTTGGTCTGGGCGGGACATCGGGTTGTGATGTGGTGTTGTGATGTAATATCACCCACCAGGCCAATGGTAGAATGAGAATCCATCTCACAATACCATCGATAATAAAGTACAGATAGTAGAGATAGAGATCCCAAGTTTGTGGGTTGAGAGGAGAAGGAAGGGGTTCGAGGTTGATATCTATGTTTTATCTCTCTCTTCGTTTCATCAATCGGTTGGCTGGCATTTTTACCATTCTCGTCATCCTTGCCATTTTTACTTTTAATGTGGGATCTTATTACTGTATCATTGTGTTTATCTACATGCATCTATGGTACGGTACTTTCCTCGCTAACCCTACAGGCTACAGCTACAGCTACAGCTACAGCTATTGTTAGTGCTAGTGCTAATACCAACACAAATCAATCCTATCCCCATCCCTCTCAGGATATTCCTCTCTTCTCTCTTCTTCAAAATGACAAAACCATCCCCCAAACCCCAAGCCAATCCCCCAACTCAAACTTCACAAACCGAATCCCCCAGCCGGTAAATGACTCAATCCCGCAATAAAACTAGTGGAAGGCGGCACACCGCAGTGTGGGGTAATGGGTCTCGTGGTTCGATATGAGATCGGCGCGGTGATCTTTGGTGCTGGTAGGTTAGGTGTCTGATGCTTGGGTGTACCGACCGTCAGTGGAATTTCTGATTGATCACGTGCGTCGGCAGGAATTGTATGTGTGGTGTGAGGCTTGAGTTTAGGGCGGTGGTGGTGTGTGGATGTTGATGTGACGGGGTTGATCTTGGTGCTGATCTGTTGTGTGTGGTGTATGTCGTGTGGTGGAAGAGGGGTCTAGGTAACCGGATTTACCCATTTATCTATGTGCTTACCTCCTCATGGAAGATTTCGTCTCGGTGGAACGAACAGTTTGATGGGACGGCATGTAATGTATACCCAATATGTCTTGGATGTTTCCAAACCGATTCTCACAGCATAGAAGTGGCCTTAAAGGTATGAGACAGAGATCCTCTCTTCGTCTAACCCTCTTGTTCATGCCATTTTTCCCCGGGGAAATCTTTGAATTAGGGGTTTGGATGAATTTTGTGCAACAACTTACCTTCCTTCCATCTTCCCCTAAATTCCAAATTTGAATCATCGGTATACATACAAAAATCTATCATCTCCATCTGATCATGATTTTACAAATAGGATAGTCGATAATCTTCGGATGCTCATCAACCTTACACAATACCCTTACTTACATACAGTTTAGTATATGAAATACACACCCCTAAGGAACATCCACCAGATCCTTCCCCAAAGATACACATCAAGAGTAAAACCAAATACCACAGACCACAGATCCCCAAAGCAGTTCAATAAGCAGGATAATATTCGTTTGAATCACTTTTTCCCCAGATCTTCGACAATAGTCTGCGATATGTATGATAGATATGTGCAGATCTTTCTGTTTGTGGGTCCTACCGAGATGGTTGGGAATGGTGTTTGATTTCTCATGTCACTTTCCTTGTTGCTTTCTTTTTCCCCTTTGATTGGTTTGACTGTGTGTATGAATACACAGTGGGATTTTCCAAGAATCTGTTTCATCTTTTGGTCTTGTGCGCTGAGGTGAGGATCAGGATGTGCGGAACTGGGAATTTGTGTTAGGTTTGGTTTCGGGTAGGATAGTTCCAAGGTGATTGATTGATGGTGGGTAATAGATTTGAGTTTCAGTTTGAGTTTGGAAGTAAGTTTCTGGTGGGTTTGTCTTGGAGGGATAGGGATATAGGAAGAGGAAGAGGAAGAGGAAGAGGGATATAAATGAGGATATCGATAGGATATGGCAGAGTTGCTCACTTCCATATCAACTATGAGTATGGTTATATGGTGGTTAGATAGTTTGTGTTATGCTGCACAATGAATCGAGAAACTTATGGTTGGTTACCTATATAATGTACAATGTCTTACACGTTTTCCAAAAAATGACTTATACATCTTCTTATACGTATACCTTAGTCATAAATATCTTTGAATATGATATTTCATCAAAATCTCTTATAGTAGAATTGTGAATCGATAATATTGGAAAGTGTTATCATATCAAGGTCCACCAATCTAGTCGATTGATTGAAATTGTACGAGTCGAATATTCGGAAGTTAGTTATGAGATGTTAGTCTGATATCTTAGTGATATTGAGATACTGAGTCTAAGATGTGATTTAGATTCAAATGATAAAAGGCCAGCTTGATATTGCGAGGTGAATAATAGGAGAGTAATAGAAGAAGAATGGTTGTCGCCTGAGTTTCAACCAAAGTGACTTGTATTCATTCCTTTATGCCCGAAATCATATAGCCGGCGTGGCAGCATTCATTGATTTTTGGAAACGGAATTGATCGCAGATTTATTTCATTCATCTATCTGTCCATCCATTCCCACTCCCACTCCCACCCTTCACTCTCTTCTGCTGCCCATCCACGCAAACCCGACACCCCCTCCCCATCAGTAAGACACCGATGGTCCCCGTCTCCCTGTTGTCCTCTGTTATCACTCTTTCCAATAAAACCAGCAGCTTACACTGCCGGTATTACTGAAAGTGAATCAGAGGAGGAAGACAGGGACCATATAGGTGTCTTTCCAATGCGTCAACCTCAACCCCGCCCAGTTGACGCTCAAGATCCTGACCGAGAGGATCAGGATCTCTAACAGTTTACTGTCATGCCTAGGACCGCCGTCAATTTATTGCCCGGTGATGCGGTGAGTGCACCTCCGCACAGGAAATATGATCGGCGCAGAGGTGGAGAGGTGGAGAGGTGGAGAGTCTCAAGAAGAGTCTCCATCCCGAGGAGAAGAGAGCATTGGAATAGGCCAGCATCATCTCAAATACCCAGCGACTTGGCGACTAATTTATCGAATATATGGTCTTGGCTCCGTGGAGAGGGGTACGACCACAGAGCTCAAGATTGGATGGATGGATAAGAGTTGGAGGATCATCTTAATGATCTTTGACGACGCCAACCATCCTACGTTCCATCCAATCTTGAGCTCTGCGATGCAGAGCGGTTATCGATAACCTCTGCTCTAGCCTTTTACTGTCATGCTTAGGACTGTGGCGGGATGGAAGGGGTGGGAATACTCTAATATTGACGCCAGGTGAGAGAAAGGTGGTAAAAGAAGCGGCGCTCTGGTTTTTGATGGGTGATGGAATTGTGAGTTGATTCTTTGGGCCGTGAGTTGGACTATACAATTGAACACCTCCTCCGAAGCCGTGGAGGTACTCGAAAGAGCAAGGATGGCCGATCAGATCAAGTGAAAAGATCTTGACGAGCTGCAGATTTAGTTTAGTAAATATACTAGGTTAGAGATAGTGAGTCCACTTACTCAACAGAAACTCACGAGAATATGGATGAACTTGACTTGTCCGAGGAAGGGTTTGATACAATACAAGTGTATAATGATCACAAATGGTTTTTCCTGACCCAGAAAACAGCCGAAAGTGTATGGTGAGTATCGTACCAGACTTCAAACCATACTTGAGGAAGCAGGGGAAATAGAATGAGACACGCTTTCGGTAGACCTCCATCAGTTGCTGCTCTATAAGAAAGTTAGAATAAGTTCACATGAATATTCACACCTTTTGGATTGAGTGATAGAATGGAAAGATGAATGCTCAAGAGCGAGTGTAACGGTGGGAAATGAAACCCTGCTCGGAAATTGAACGATCGTTGAGAAAGTTCTGTGTTCCATCTCAAAGGAACTCAATGCAAGGAATGTGTGGATGGAACAGAAACTTACCTTGTATTGGACCCAGGCCAGTGCACACAACCACCATGCATTGAGAAGTTGATGCGTAGTGATGGGGTATTCGAATGGTGAGATCAAACCAGTTGGCTATCTGATATCAACATGTATTAGTGGAACTTCCTTGTTGGAAGGGGCTGGATCTGAAAACATAAAGGAAGAGTATGGAGGAGAAGCTCAATTTACCTGTTTTCTTTTGATGGCAGTTGGGAAGAAGATATTGAGGAAGATATGTTTCTTTGGATACTGATTGGCTATCTCCAGAAGAAATACAACTATCTTCTTTCTCAACATCTTCTTCCCCAGAGAGCTTGTCAAGATGGTGAACAAAACAAGTTGAAGTGTTGAGAAGGAAAGTTGAAAGAAGACGACAAAGATGGAGAATAATAACCTCTTTTCAAACAACGCCACGTCACAGTCTAGTTCAGATATCTGACCAAGTAATCTTAATTTTTACCATCTGATATCTTAATTTCAAGTCCTCATTTCCGGTTTCCAAGTTTCTCTTCGGCCTCGGACTAGAAGCCTCGGCCTCCTAGATCTCATTGGAAGTGAATCTATCATCTGAAAGTCATCCCATATGAAGACTTTGGTAATGAGAAATTCGGCCTTCGGCTTCTAATAATCTTGATTTGTGAACCGGAAAGTCCCGATGCTTTGGTAAATAAACGACAAAATCCTGCTCTGCTTTGTTATTGTCAATATCAAATACTGTCCCTTTTGACGTTTCGTTTCCTTTCCTTTCCTTCCCTTCCCTTCCCTTTCCTTCCCTTCCCTTTCCTTTTTCATCTTCTCATAATCTTGTTTTGAGATCTCACAATCTATCTCAATAATGCACCTCGACCATCAAGAAATCCCTTAAAAACACTGCCAGTAAACAGGCATCTGGGAGGGAGTCTCTCTTGGGTTCTTGTAAGTTATTTCCCTTACTTCAGATAATTAATATCCTATTGATTCCACTTGAGAAATGTATCTTGGTTGTTGAATTCGATCTCATACTGTAACATCAGAATTCAACCAAGACCGAACACTTCTTTTCCTCAAAGCTCTCTAGTCTTAATTGATTCTTGAACTTTTTACTGATATGGCTCATTATCAGCACTCAAGGGTAGAGCTTCGCTCCCCCGGGCGCAATGTTGTAGAAGAGAACATTGCATGGCCTGGCCGATCGTCGGTCAGAAGTTGGTAAATAAACCTCTGCTGGCCACTCATCAAAACATTTTACTGACTTGCCAAAGGCCGCCGGTCTTGAATTGAGACCATGCTCTCAGCTTGCTTACGCTGAACGAGGGCAGCGGCCAAAATATTCACGTACAGACTCATTCGGGAGCCTGGTTTGAAAACAGATTGCAAGGCCTTGGAGAACTTCTCTTAGATGAATCGTCAAACATCACCTTCATATTGATCTCAGAAAAGTTCAGACAAACCATCGTGGCTATTGTAACTCTGCAAAAAGCTGTCGATCTATTCCCAGTATCAATAGTAAGTATCCTTTCAAGGTCTATTTCCTAATGATCAATCTAATTCCTATATTTTCAGAGGCTGCCACCCATCTCACCTCGGCATCCAATGGTCCTCATTCGAATATCCATGCCAATATCACCTTGAATCAGAGAAGCTCATGATTTGACCTCCAATAGGTGACTTTTGCAATATGATGGAAGGTAGGTTCCTCATCCTTCATCATGCCGAATGATGCTAACCAGACTGCAGATGTTGGCGTCAAGGCCTAATTTCAATAGAATCGCATGTTGCAGAAAGGTCTGCTACACATGGCCGATTCAACGTTCAATTTATGAGATACTTGGAACAATTTTGATTGCAATGCATGCTCAATTAATACAAAAGTCAAAATTATCTCAATTGATGATAATGATCTTGTGCTCTATCGAGTTTGTGATATCGTGACACCGTGACATTCATTTGCATATTCATCGCTCTGCGAACGATGCATCCCTTTCAATGGTTGCATTCGTAAGGAATTATGCTAGATGTTTTGAAGATGAAAGAATTTATACCAGAAAAGGAGTAGGTTACTTCCCAAAAACTAATCTATACTCATAATTCATCGTTTCACAAAGCTGATTCTAACCAAATATCAATAGTCTCGATTAGTCTCATCACACGATGGCCATCGACCAACGACACTTTCTTTCACAGAAACAGCTCATACATGATCTTGATTAGTGAGAGGGTGGTTGTCCCGAACACCCACAACAGTGAAAATCCCTCGAACCGCGATCAACCCAATCAAAGATGACAATAGCAAGGAAAAGGAGAGAGACTTCAAGCAGTTCACAAGCGCTATGGAAGAAGCAGGGCTTAGGGGGACTGCAGAGAAGAAGAAGACGAAAGGTAGATGGACCGATTGAAATCATAAATCCGGTATGAATGCCAACTCTGCAGTCCTCTTGACACCCTGACCAACTGGCGTCAATTACTATAGCCAGCGTATGTTCTAATATCCATTCTTTTCCCATCCTCTCCCCACCCCAGATGAAGGACTTCAGCTCACAAATAGGCTTTAGAGATAGTGCTCACCCACTTCTCATGCCTAATGGTATGGACTCCGTCAACGGTAAGACAAAACAGCATCCTCCGTTCCCTCTTCCTCTGCGAACCCACTTGCAGGTACGTGTTAAGACCCCCAACACTCTCCCCATGTCAAAGTTTTGATATTATGCTTTACGTCTTACTCCAATGCTAATACCTCATACTTATCAGGCATCCTTCATTCAACAATTTCTTCGGCAAAACTATCCAAACACCCGACACAGGATGGAGAGAGACCATCCACGAGGCTGATCATGGGTATCGGAACTCCAGTTTTCAGCATTGGATATCATTGTGTTGTAGAAAAGGAGGGGAATATATCTGCGGCATATATTGGTGTTATGATCCAAACATTGCCATCTCGGCGTCGTCACTTGACCACTATCCAATCGTGCTGGTTTGTGGTGGATTTTACCGATCAATGTTGCTGCTAAAGGCATGCCCAATTATGAAGTTCTAACTAAGATTTTTGAAACCTGCTGACGACTTTTAGTTAATAAATTATTCCAGACCAAAATCAAAAAGATTCCTGCCCCAAGGAATTTTGACAAGTTCTTGAGAAAACAAAGAACAAAATCAAGGATGGCTGGAAAGGTATGTCCCCAGGTCAGTTTCGCCTCAGAAATTCCCACCTGATGCAAAAATTCGATGCCTTATCAGAGGGAACCAGAATCCTATCTTCTGGTTCCAAGAGACCTTGAACCATAGTGAGTCTTCTGTTTGTACTTTAAATCTTTTGGATACAAGCTGGTACTAACAGCTCGCAGCGACAAGAAAACATGGCAGAAGCAGAAGTATTACTTGGCAATGTCAAACGCCATCAGAGCCTACCTTGAAGACAATTATGATTTTCACCTTTCTCGTAATGAGAGTTTGTTTTCCACAGTATCTCAGCAGCAGTTGCAGAAGCTTTCCATTTCGCCAATGCAATACCTCCAAGCTTGGCATTCAATGGTATTATTTGTTCCCCTTATGATATGACGGAAGCCAATACAAAGCAAGTGGGTTACCGAAAACCCAGAGGTCATTCGTTCAAATACCGTCCATGGTGTGGTGGACCGACTCTCGTAGCATGCGCAGCTACCTATACGACCTAGTTTACCGGCCTTTCAAGCTCGCGGATTCCCAATCGATGCCAAGAACACCCACAACCCAAGGTGATTTCAAAATTCATCAATTTGCGAATCATAGCTACAGCCAATTTCATTATGATAGGCTGTTAAGAATAATCGAGGAGCTTTTAAAAGCTTACTGAAACCTTCGCCTTCGATCGTCGCTCGTAGATACCGATCTACGAGTGCAGCGTTTCCAACACTGAACGGAGGTGATGTTGGAACGCAGCAAATGGGCCTTCCCAGTTGCTGCCACTGCAATCAAACTCCATTAAGTACCACAAATTGTTTCAGGGTATGCCATTCGTAACCGTGTAGTGGTAATTGATATGACAGGCAATTCTGATGCTCCGTCATTATGCCATGGTTATTCAACGAACCAACGGTATACGCGAACACACAGGAGCATATCACGCTCTTTGCTAGAAGCCCAAGCTTCCTTTTAGTAGGCATCCTAGCTCTTTTCTCCGGCTAGCAATCGATCTCAGCTCAGCCTTCCAACCTCTAATCCTCTGACTGTGGTCACCATCAGAATCTAATTCAGATGCACCAGTCAAACCTCACTTTGATCTTCCCCATGCCCAATCGTTATTCAAAGTCTCCCAACTGAATCCTGGGGCTTGCATTTCGTGGAAGGAGCCCGCGATTATTACCCCAACAGCTCGAGCATAATCTCAAAGCGAATACTAGACGTCTCGAAACACCCGAGTTATGAAATAAAAGTACAACGCCGGTCGTGGAGCTTTGTACTAACCAGCTCTCCTTTCTCCAGAAACTCAAAAACACCGGATAACGGGGACCGAGAAGTCCATAAACTACTAATCAATCATCCAGAAAGATTAGAGCAACAGAGTGTGTATATCCGCCAACATACCAGTGGACCACCTCTCCACTTACATAATTCTACCAAAGAACAATCTTCTCGGGTAGGCTGGTTGAGTGGAATATGCCGTTATCTAGCTTGAGCTATTTGCTCCCGGCGTCTCTCTTCTCCTCACGGCAAGGGCACGACCCTCGAGGAATAGAGAATTTGAGAAGGGGAGGAGAAGGCCTCTAGCTTACAACAGACCGCAATGTCATTAAACTATTGCAAAAGATTCATGGCGGAGCCAGCAGATGGAGCAGCATACACGACTGATCTTCGAGGCCCAGGTCAGAAGCATGAATCCACATCGAAAGCCATTGCTTCACATAACCATCGGCCTCGAAGATCAGCCCGACCCACAAGGTATGCTGCCCCAAGAAGGGCCAATGCTCTTTGTGCCAACACTCTAAGAGTCACATGCAGCTCTGCCATGAACCTGGAGGTATTCCCATTGGCATGTTCACTTAAATGCAATTTGGTGGTGGAAACTCGCCAGAGCACCCGCACATTCCGTGCGTACGGGAAGCTCGTTGAATATCTAAGGCCCAAGGTGGCAGGATCTGTGCCAACTTCTCAGATGGCGGGGAGACCGGTATGGTGGTGGCCGCTTCAAGAAAGCATCGCGTCAGAGGTGCTGATGTGGTCGTTCTTGATGCAGCAGCTTTGTGAGTTGATTTGTTCGTCATCTCTTACTCATGGAAACTAATTGCTATTTTAGATTGGAGAAAACAGGTGTGCGCCCGCTCAAGAAAACTCTGTTTCTGAGCGAAATTAGGAGCCCTTAGGTCTATATCTCTGGCAGAGAATAACTGTGTTTAGTTAAAGATGCTCTCAAGCTGCCGAAGAGAAGACACTTTGTCAAATGGCCGAGAATCATCCCATCAAAGTTTGTTTGGAATGTATGATACTTTATATCATCCCAATTTGTATCATAAGCCTTTGCAGTCCAGGTCGTACCAATAGAAATAAAACTCCTCACATTTCTTGAACCCCATTCACCTGGCCACATAACCAATCCAACCAAGACTTGGGAACGCGAGTAGCACAGTGAAAAGCCAGACCCGTCAGATCATCAGCTATGCCCAACTCCAAGATAGACATCACCTCAAATAACCCACCCACGTATGAAGCCTCATTTTCGCTTTGTAACGTAAATATCATTATTTGATAATGGATGCGGGGTATCTGTTATTCTGTAGGGACTAGGTAGGTTGGTTGGAGATGCGTGATGGGGAGGATGGATTGAGAGTGAATTTCTATGCTATTAACCTTAACTTTACCGACCTAACCTTACCTATCTACCCTACCTATCTACCTGCTTATCCACATACTCGAGTAGTTCTACCGGCGATCTCCAGCTTCAACAACATATCTCAGCAGCACCATCCTCTGTACAGCTCGAGTTAAGTACTCCATATACATACCTGCAGACAATTGGCAAACCCATCCCACCCCCTCAATCCTACCAAAGGGTCTAGCCTCAGCTAATTCCACGTTGATGATGCGTCGAGGTAGGTACCTGCACGATACGTGTGTGTTGTTTATAAGGTTACTCGAGTATGTGATATTTCTCTCTTTTGCATTTACCCGCGCAACATCCATGCGTTGATAAACACGATTATCAAGAACCCGGAAGACCAAGGTTGTTTTATGAGCTGAGCTACTCGAGCGAGTACTTTGGGTAAGTATGATGTTTTTTTTTTTTTTTTTTTTGTTTTTTTTATTTTTTTATTTTTTTTTTATTTTTTTTTTATTTTTTTTTGTTTTTTTTTTTCATTTTTATCTCAGCTGCTCGCACTCAACCTCATAGATTGCAGGTACACGGTGGTATATGAGTCTACAAGTCTATAAGGGCGATGTGAATTCAACACTAAACACACATACACATGGGACTTTCCTCGCGAGTTTCCGATACAATGGATCGAAACACAAGACAGCATGTATCTACGACGACTTATCTCTACAGAATATATATGGAAGTCTCCTCCTAGGCCAACCAACCCTACTTCAACATCACACCGCATGACCCCCAAACCATGTGACCAGATCATATGTCCTGACCAGATCGCTCGTCACCGATGATCCCTCAAATAATCAATCATCCACCAACACAATGTAAGGTTATCGATGAGATCACGATGGCTGATATCACGATATCGGATGGCGCATATGCTACGGTATAACCTTATACTTGCTATTCCGCATGCCGGAATGTCGTTAAGACTTCCGGTGGATCCTAGATGGGGAATTCTGCGGATCCTGGTCGGTGTGGTAGTGTAGGGTTCTGCTGGATATGGAGGGTTTTGCTGTACAGAGTATGATGGGGTGGGCAGATTGGTGTTGGCGGTTTTTCTTTTTCTATTTTTTTTCTTTTCCTTTTCCTTTCCTTTTCCTTTCTTTCTTTTCTCTTTTGCAGTTATACTCCTTGTTGGATGGTATGCATGTTCATATGGTGGGAGGAATAACAAGGATGATGTGGTGATGTGATGAAGGAGGATGTGAGAGGAAAAGGAAGAGGAAGAGGAAGAGGAGAAGTTTGTTTGATGTTGATGTTGGTATTGATGAATCAGAAGAAAAGGATGAAGGGAGAGTAGGGGGAGAAGAGAGAAGAGTGAAGAATGAAGAATGAAGAAAGGTCTTATTGTGATTGCCCGCTTTCAATCAAGGGTATAGACTACATCCATACACCCATACACTACTCCGTACTAGCTAGATTGTCCAATCCCCAGCCGCCGCTTTAATCTTAACGTTGATAACGTTGATAACGTTCATATCGTTCATATCGTTGATATCCATCCGCATGGTTAGGAAGTTCAAAATAATATACTCGAGTATATATATATATATAAATATATCAATCAGCGACGATGTGATTTCTTTTTCGTTGTTGATTAATTGCCTCTTCTATATTATATCGGCTCAACAACTTTTTAGGATTATATTATAATAACCTTAGAACCTTACTTTAACTGTATAAGTTTAATAAATAGAAGATTTTATATCACAACTTATTATAATTAGAAGGGTTGAGAAGTTTACAAAATAATGTTCCAATATCTTACTCGGCAACTAGTATTTAAGATTGGAGGGAAATGTATAGTTATAAGAGCAACCTGGAATCATACATAAACATCTAATCGAAGAAAAAGGATTATTATTCAGACAGTTACACATATTCATTCATACATTCATACATACACTTCACTTCTTCCTCTCTCCCTCACCTCACTCATCATTTCATACTATGTCCTCCTATTCATTTAATACAGATATGTAACCTGGGAACATACCACATACTACATACCATATACCATATACAAATACCACATATCAAATACCACCCACATACCACATACCACATACCACATATAACAATACATACCATATACCAAAACATTATATCATCAATAAGACATCCATCCACCCATCCATCCATCAACCAACCAACCAACCAACCAACCAACCAACCGTTTAACTCGTTCTATCAAATCCATTCTCTTGCAGTACTAGGCCCTAATACATGTGAATCTCTCGCATATCCATGCGTATGCATTTAGGAGTTTATGCGTGCAAAGATATACCAACACTTGGAGATCTAAGATTATATCTAATCTTCACCGTATGTATGTAGGTATGTAGGTATGTATGTATGTATGTAGGTATGTATGTATATACGTATCATATGTGTTATATGTACAGACTACTACTTACTGCTCAGCTCAACCCTTGGAAAACTTATTATCCTTCACGCATCTCGTTCCCATTACATCCCAAGAACAAAGACAACAAAGCATTAACTCATATCCCGCTTCCAGTTTGCTATTTTCTATTTTCTACTCTCTACTTTATCCTTTCTCCTTCCTCCTTTCGACCTTCTCGTTCCTCGTTTCAAGCTTCTTCTATATCGTCATCTCCATTTCCACTACCCCTATTCTCCTCCGTGCACTACTAGGTATTCCTGTCGATAAGAACCTCTTCGATTTACGATGTCCATGAGTATTCGACGATTTACGAACGGAATGAAATAATAAATACGAATCATCATTATTATCTTATCGTTATCATTGTCATTACCATCATCATCATCATCATCATCTTCTTCTTCTTCTTCTTTTTCTTCTTCATCATCATAAATACTATTCCTCAACAAAAATCATCTTGAAACATATCGAACATCTGACCGCATTTGCTTCTCGTGCCTATCCTATCATATCCTATCCTGTCCTATCCTATCCTATCTATCCAATCCCAAACCCCCGCTGTTGATCAGCTCAGCCATCATCATATCATATTTACCTTGTATTATATCACACCCATCCATCTTCCTACCTCGTCACCACTATCTACTCTATTCCCCATCATGTCAACATCACATCCTTCTCATCACAATCAACATTTACGATCAAGTCCATCTCGTAATCAACAAAAATAGAACCAATAGAAACAACATGGCGAGATCAAATGGTGTATCTGATCGATTACGCAATGAAGGTATTTATACTTTTATTAATACAACTGTCCCCATTTCCCCATTCCCCAGGTTCATATCCATATCCTCCACATGTCTATCTAATCTAATCGCATATCTGATCGCGCAAAAATGGTAGAATCTTGGGTAGAAATATCTTCACAGCCATCTTCATCTTCCATTTCATCTATCGATAATGAAATCGTCACAACGGGTCTCCGCGTATCTCAACATCCCTCAACTCGACGGCGCAGACGTTCTCAAAACCAACCACGTCCACAAGTTACGCCAAACAACCACAGACAAACAAGTACAAGCAGTCAGGAAGAATATGAAGAATCGGAATCGGAACCAGATCATATAGATATCTTGACCAGCTCCAATGAGATATCTCCTCCAGTAGCCATCCCAGCCCGATTATCAACCCGGGAAACATATGATGCCGAATCCGAAGATGACGAAGATGAGAACGGTACAGCTTTGGGGGTAGGAAGAGGAACGTCCCTCCCATTTACCCCCCAACCAAATGTCTTCTCCCACCCACCTTCCTCACAATCTCAAAATCATCGAGCCACCGCCCAAACCCAAGAATCTTACTTCCCCCGTCAAATCCACTCACAACCCGCCCGCAATCCTACCCATCCCGAAACCACACCACCTCCCGCAACACCTCATTCAACAGCTCCACCCGACCCCCCCCATAGACCATGACGCCGCCCTCCGCGCCAGCCTCAAAACTCTCCTCTCCTGCGCCGCCGCCGCACGAGGACTCCCCAAAAACTCCCCCACAAAATCCCCCCACCAACCACCCCATCGGTCTCCGCATCCTCCCCGAATCTCAACTCCCCACCGCAGCACCCCCCCATCCCATCTCCAGACCCACATCCCCCACCCGCCCACGGAGCACAAATTTGCAACCCGCTCACGAACAATCCCTCACCCGCAAAACCCAGCCAAAAACAAACAAAATACCCGTGCGGCGCTCAAGAAGAAAAAGGCCGAGCTGCCCACGGAGAACGAAACGTTCATCTCCCCAACGCTACTCACGTGGGCGATGAGCGCGGGCGTCGTGGTTCTAGTCTCGGTCGTGGGATTTGGAGCAGGCTATGTTATTGGGAGGGAGGTGGGGAGACAGGAAACGTCGGTCCTGGGCGGGTGGAATGCTTCGGTAGCGGATATGGGGGGTGTGGGAGGGAGGTGGTGAGGGGAGGAGGTGGTGGCTTGAAGAGATTTCGATGGGGGGGTAGTGTCGCGAGGAGTATCGTTGCTTCTTGAGGTTGATTTGCATGCGGATTTCATGGGAGTTTCTATAGAGATATCAGGAGCGTGTTGGATTTGGATCTTCGTTGGGTAAGCGTGGTTTTGTGGATTTGTTCTTTTGCCTTTTGGGGTCGCGTGTTGGGTCGCGTTGGGGTCGCGCATATACAAATTCGTACTTGTGTTCATATCCGTCGTCATATTTATTACATTTACACCCTGATACCATTTGAACCCCTTCTAAATGTAATTGTTTGATACATGGTTAGTGGGCGAAGGGGTGGGATTGGGGAGATGGCGAAGGTGATGGGCAATATCGAGGACACAACAATATGCCATACCATAGAATAACATGAAACATGAAAGAAGACGAAATTGGAATCCGACGCAGCTAAACGAGTAACAAATATACATGTACTCTACCAAATCCCTTCCCCTTTCGCTTCCCCTTCCTTCCCCAACCTCTCCTATAACACGTCCATTTATCCATATATTGCTAGTATCTACTCGAGTACAAACATATATATCACGTAGACACACACACACACACACATACATATACCGTATACAAAAAAACCAAAACGAAACGCAAAGCAAAGCAAAGCAAAGCATTATCTGATAAAAAACATTATATACCATCTATCCATCCATCCGACATGAAGAATCCAGCCTGAATTATGACTCGACAAAACCTGCCGTTTGTGTAATACCATACTTCGTAGAACTTGATTATGGGTTTTAGGGTTTGAGATGTGGATATATGTATAAATATATATATATAAATAGAGAAGCAAATAGTCGAGTAAAGCTTAATCGATATATTTGATGGATGCATGTAAAGTGTGGAATTGTGTATCATTTGAAGATTGTTTGAGGGAGGTTGATGGGAGATGGGAGATGGGAGATGGAAAAGCATCTTTATGGGTGAATTTGGATGTACTGGATAGATTGGTGGGTTGGGGTAGGTTGGGTGTCGAGAATTGGTATTGGGCTGGGATAGTTTGGTTCTAGATATGTTTTATGTTCTATGTTGTGGCTCTAGATTGGATTGGATTGGATGGAACAGGATTGAATAGCATTAGAACTGGGGGAATAAAGAAGGATATTCTTTACCAGGAGCTATGTGGAATAGAGATATGGAGGATGAGATAAGAATACTTGTATTTTGGCCCCATTTCTCTACTGGGCTTTCGTGAGAGCCTCCATGAGCCGACCATTTCCAAACTGGTTGGTTTGTTGTGTGGATGGTAGTATATGGTCGATGGTATGTACTGATGCGTGAAGTTACGTACCACGCACAGTTGACATTGATGTGTCGTCTCCTCGCCTCAAACAAGTAAGTAGAAATTAAATCCTACCCAATGCTGCGATCAGAATGGCCTTTTCCTGTTTATCCTCATGCTCATCCTCAAACCCTCCACAGCTACCTTGTGAATCCTCCAATTGAAAACCCCAGATGCACCGCGTAATCTCCTACTGACTCCTTCATATTTGGAAACACCGAGTTCGCAAAAGAAAGCGAGAGTCATGCCACTTATGTGTGCGTATTTTATAAAGCCCATAGCGTTGAGCCCTTTATCTAGCGACGAAGGCTTACATCACGGAAAACGACGCCAGAGCCGGAGAGGACGGTGGCCTCTAGATTCTGCTGGTGAGTATGAGGGTCGGTCGGTGATGTCCAGAAAAAGGAGTAACGATATGGGAGAGGATCGCAACTTTGGAGATGACAGTCGAGATCATTAGGAAGACGAAAGGGAAGAAAGAACGCTCACTTGAGGGCGGAGCCGCTGCGTAGGAATTGGATGAAGATTCAGCACAGGCTTCTCCAATCCAAATATCAATGCAGAATGTCCAAGACAATCCTTTGAACAAATTTATAATGCATCTTTATGATCATCTGTATGACTTGGTTCTAGCGAGTTGCTCGCGAAGACGGGATGAATGGATGACGATTAATCGCCTCGAATATAGGTTCAATGACTATCCCCATCCCCAAGTCATCCCAGGCCACCAATACAAAGCGATGCCTCATAAACCATCGTCGTGTTAGCCAAAAATGTCATAATTCTAGATACAAACCACTAGTTCAACCGGGAAAGAGTCTGTCAATAGTCAAGCTGCCATTTTCGAAGCACAACCACGGAACACTGATCCAGCCTCAGAAATGATAATCGAAACAACATACGTCCGTTTAGCATTGAATTGACGAAAAGCCTTCTCCGCACCAGACTTGTATTCTCTCAAGATCACCTGGGACATGGATGTCATCTCAGAAGAAACTCCAGCCTGGTTGGGCGGAACATTGATCGATTTCGCCGGGGAACTGAGGATTCTATAAGTTTTCCTGTAGTCAGGTCGATATTCGAGGACGTATTTGAGTTTTATGGGGTAGTTATATCATGCCGATCAATGAGCATGGATGACCTTTTAGTCAAACAGCTAAAGAATCGCGAGAACCTTCGTTGAAAGTCATGACGGTGCATCGAGTCAACATCTATATGAGTTGGTCACACAATGTAAGCAAAATCCAGGGAACCAAAATGTATGCTTAGCTATCAAATAGAAAAGGTCAGAGATAAGGGCGAAGATACATGAAAGTCCTTTATGAGCCGTGAGTTCGTCTTTGGAGGCTTGCCATTTATATCATGATGACTCTTATTTTTATATGAAATTTGATAGAAACAGATATTCAACGATACGATGATGTTTTGTTGCCCATCAAACATCAATATTGAGCCAGTAGACTTGGCAATGAGAGCATGCAGTGTCAAGGGATGAAGTTCTACTCAAGTAGTTTACAGTTAACGAATATGCAAGGCCAAAAGATGAGTTACCATGGGACAAACGAGGTAGGAAAAAAGATGAATTATTCTTCAACTCAATAAATCGGATTTCATAGGCTTGGGTAGTTTGAGTGGGTTGTTAGACTGGGAGGAAGCTGGAAGAAAGATCTCTAGTCGGTTTCTGCTCTATATTTAAATTGCGGATATGATGGACAGCCCGATTTAAGGTTACAAAGCAATCATCAGACGAATCAAAAACAAATTAACAGGACTCTCATACTTTGGGTATACACTTGGCAACATTATCTATCTATAAGCTTGAAGTCTAGTCAAAAGACTCTGCTTGCATACTTTTGATTCAATTTCTTCCACTAGGGGGATCTTGAAGGAGCCGAGTAAGGCTGACTTTAAAATCATCTGAGATGACCTCACTAGATCCATTAGCTCATCAACAAACGATAACTTCGTTTCTACTTAATGTTCTCACTGATTTTGGAGAAATATTCAAACTGGATATTATATGACTTTTCATAAATAGTCTTGGTATACTGCTGTATGGATTTCCTCTCAGTGTTGGTAATATTTCCTCAAGGCTTTTCAACGGGACGGGAAGGGTGATCTACACTGCAACGGGCGGTATTGGTATGATACACACTGGTTTCTTTCCAAGCTTGCATCTTGTGCTGAGATGAAACATTTTATCTAGCTGGGCAGAAAAGAGCTTTGCTGCTTCTTACAAAAGGTTTATGGTGTTGAGATATTAACTCGAATAGAAAGAAAAGCCGAGCTTTGCAGCACTGAGTATTGTTCTAGAATACGGCAGCGGACACGAGATAGTCAAAGACTTTGGCATTTTCTGTGACATAAAACAAAAATAACTAAAAGTAAATTTGGGGCTGGAGCGTGTCTTCACTAGAATCATCCAGTTCAAGAGCCCAAATGTGAGAATATATGTAGGACTGCGCTTCACCCTGCTGACATATTGACCTCTATACTCTTGCTAATTGTATTCTAACTGTCACAAGCTTCTATGGCCACAGTCAGCGTCAGAGGCTAGTCATTGATAGCAAACATTCACTCGTTTAATTTGCGAATGATGGATGAAAGTAAGTCCCCAGTCATGCTGAAATATATTCATGCAAAAGAAACGGGGGAGGAGGGGTGGATGAACGACATAACCTTATATCAATCATGTGCAGTCTATTACTTGAATTCTTGATATGGCTGTTTGGCTTGTGTGAAATGAAGATTTGAATTGTGGTGATGTGGTTAGTAGTGCGTGTCTTGAATGGGGGACGAAATCTCGTGATTTTTGTCTGCACGGATAACCTTAGATGTTTAGAACTGCTTCTAGCCTCATCACGGGACATGCATGTTGTTCTTATCGATGAAGTTCTAAGGTTATCAGAGGCAAAACTAATAACGTTAATCAATTTACCGGTAAAATAGTCTGATAAACTTCCCTTTTCATCTTGTTACATGCACATCATTCTCCCATTCAAGTATCGTTTTCCTGCTTCTATCTAATCATTCTCGATCCTTGCAGTGACCTATACCTCCCCCTCATATATTCTACGTATATCTAACACCCCCATCCCAAGTGGGCAAAGAGGGAAGATGCTCGAGTACGTACTGATAAGAAATGATCCCACACGTTATCAAATGGTATCTCCAAACGTAAGGAAAGAGGGTGGGAGGTAGGATAACACGCGCAGAAGGGTTAGCGTTGCGGGGCGGCGATGGCCTTTAGACACCACAGAATGTATGCACACGGGAACTACTTTACTGTAGTCAGTCAGGTATTGGTACTACAGTGTTATCATTGAAGGTCAAGATTCTCGTGAAAACGTCCTCTCCATTGATATAAATCATTGCAGTTCCTTCTACATATCAATTTACCTTCATCCTCATTCATCCTCATCTACTTCTTTCATTTACTCAAATCACTTGAGCGATTAGATTCCTGGAATCACCCAAAACATGGTAGACTTGATCGATGAAAAACATCAATCTACTAACTCTGATGATATCAAAAAGATCTCACAGGACTTAGAACGCAATATCACATTGGGTGAAGGGGAATTGCATGATGCTGTCTTCAAACATGCAGATCCAAATGACGGTGATGAGGCACTCAAAGCATTTGCTGGTCACGATGGTGAAGTCATTGTTATGACATCAGAAATGGAGAAGATATTATTGAGAAAGATTGATTGGAATCTAATGCCCGTACGTTTATTTCTTTGTACTGGGGTGATTGTACTAATTCCTTCAACAGATGCTATGCGTAGTGTATGGACTCAACTATCTCGACAAAACAACTCTTTCCTATGCTAGCATTATGGGGATGAAATCCTCACTGGACCTGAAGGGTGACGATTATCAATGGCTAGGGTAAGAGCACCCAAATTGAGTAGGACGATGTCGAAATATGTGTGATGAGAACTGATCTTTAACATTTTTGTTACTATCCTTCTTATTGTCCTTGTATTCTGTCGTCATCTTATGCTATATATCTCTCTGCTCTCGTGGATTTTGATTATCTGGAAATAGCTCTTTACTAATGTAACCATTCTACAGGTCGATGTTCTACATTGGGTACTTGGTCTGGGAGTATCCAACGAATCGTCTCTTACAGAGATTACCACTCGCAAAATGGTCTTCATTTAATATTATTGCTTGGGGTGCCACATTGTGTTGCATGGCTGCGACTAGCAATTTTGCGGGTGCGGTCGCTGTACGTTTCTTCCTTGGATTATTCGAGGCCGCAGTCACTCCTGGATTTACTCTATTTACATCTCAATGGTATACGAGAGAAGAACAAGGCTTGAGAACTGGAATATGGTTCAGTTTTAATGGGTTTGCTCAGATATTCGGTGGTCCTCATTGCTTATGGCATCTCAGTTGGTGTCAAAAAAAGCGGAGCAGCCATTTCTTCATGGAAAATAGTTTTCTTGGCCATTGGTCTTCTAACTATTGCTATTGGGTGCATATTCCTCTACTTCATGCCAGACAACCAATTGAATGCAAAGTTTCTTAAACCTCATGAGAGACTTATGGCAATTGAGCGTATCCGAAAGAATCAGCAAGGAGTTGGAAATAAACATTTCAAGATGTACCAACTGAAGGAAGCCCTTACCGATCCGGTTACTTGGGCTTTTGTATTCTATGCATTAGTAGCAGACATTCCTAATGGTGAGGTGAATCTTGATGACGTATCTGATCAATGCTAACTGATAATCTATAGGTGGCATCTCGAACTTCTTTTCCCAGCTTATAGTGTCATTTGGATACACACCCGATGAGTCGCTTCTTTACGGCACCCCCGGTGGTGCTGTCGAAGTCGTGGCTCTCATAATCTGCGGTTACCTTGGAGATAAATATGGTCAAAGGCTTTTTAATATCAATTTCAGGTCTCTTAATTGCCATGCTGGGCATGATACTCATTGTTGCTCTCCCTTTATCCAATAACACTGGTCGTCTAGCGGGTTATTACTTAACTCAAGCATCACCAACACCATTCACTGCACTCCTGTCCATGATCTCGAGTAACATCGCAGGCTATACCAAGAAAACGACGGTTGCAGCCCTGTATCTAGTCGCCTACTGCGTTGGGAATATTATCGGTCCCCAGGTGTTCAGACCCGAAGATGCGCCACGATACAAGCCTGCAGAAATAACAATTATTGTGTGCTACGGATTATGTGCTATTGATGTGGCTTTCATTGCTTGGTACTACAATAGGATGAATGAGAAAAATGAAGTCATTAGAGCCACACCGGGATATAAAAAACTAGATAAACAGGAGTTCCTCGATCTCACGGACAAGGAAAACCATGAGTTTGTGTACTCGCTATAGTCTCGACACGCGATGGATAAATTAGACTCCACAACAATACACAATACACAAACCTCAAGGCTCAATTGATTGTGAAATCCGAATCAGCATATTCAAGGTTTCTATATACTATTTGATTCTTGAATCTGAATTAGGATGACCAATATTGTGACGTGGCATAGAGTTTAGAGAAGGCTATCAGCTTGTTAAATATCAGTCTCTATATCAGATAATGAAGTTTTTGATATCATCAAGTACATATCAATAAGTTTGGTATACGGTTTATTCGATGTCATACTTCCAGCTACAGTTCTCGTCCCCCCAGGACTGAAAGTTCATCGGATAATAAGGATTAGACAACTGGAACTCAGATAGGAAGGAAAGAAAATTAACGCGCGAGCGGCTGAGAAAGCTGTGGCCTGATGCAATATAAATGCTCGAATCAAAAAATTGTCAGGGGTTAGAAAACATATCCATGTGCCCTACCTTGGTGTAATACCAAGCCAAGAATTACCTCGTCGTCCAAGATCAAGTTAAGTTTGCTTCATATTCACATTCAACAACCTCTTATGATAACACTGAGAGAAGTTGATGAGCTGTTACTACACTTGACATCTGCTGCGTGGCAACTTGAGCAGCGTATAACTCTTTTCGCTCAAATTGGATGAGTCGATAGCATTTGAACATGATTTCTGACGAATCAGAATTGCGAGAATGCTGTAGCCTGTGTTATGGTGTAACCTCATATGAAAGTATGGAATTTACGAAAATCAATCTCTCTGAAGCTTGCATAAGTGTGAGTAGCAGCAAAGCTAGGTGTCAATTCTCAATATCTTCTTTCTGGGGACCGGGAATATCACAATATCACGCGGCGATATGAGCTTAGGATGACTGCATTGTGGAGGAAGATATTGCAAATGCCGAGACTCATTGAAATAGATCGGACGATGAAAGGATTTGAGAGAAGAGTACTCGCTGTTCGCAATACTTACGAATACTCCTAGAGTATTCCAACACAATAAAGCACCTATTGAGAAGAAAAGCAAAGTTTTGAATCAACGCAAAAAGCCCAGAGCAATTTTGCTCAGCCTTAAATATATCCCATTCAATCGACGTGGTCTAGACCCAATTTTGGTACAACTTCGAAACAGTGATAAAGGTGGAGAGAAGAGATGAATCGTTTGCCCGATCATTCATCATCAACCATTATCTTATTAAGGTCATTTCTTTGGCAATGCCACGCAATTGCAAGTGCCAGGATGCATCAGATATAATCCATGTAACCTATGTGATTGAGGTCCTTCAAACAATCTCTCCGAACTTCAGTTGCAACATGATTCCTAGTATATCATTGGACCGCATACGATAACATCTAGTTTTCTTCCTGCTGCTTCATACTTAATTCACATTTTCTGTTGCTATTTGCCAAGTCGTACCATTGGCTTCGAGAAGCAAAGCTGAAAGACGTCGTTCATTCAAGCCTCAATAAGCTAGTTTTGGGAGTGATTAGACCTGAAGGGGGACCAGGCTTATTCGATACTCCTGGTCATCGATCATGCTTTTTGGGGTATTTATACAGGGGGTCGCGGTCATCCAACCAAATCGCCTCGATGGATTGGGGACCTCGTTTGGATGATATATTTACGAGACATAAGTCCTACCTTTTGACTCCTGTGGGCCGGCAAAGTGGCTGCCAACCCCCGGAACATACATGAAAAAAGTTGATCAATTAGCATTATCAATAGAAAGGAGGATTTCAACAGGTTTGATATTCAACATTCCTGTACTACGTACCAGTTCCCAGTGGTTGATTGTCATCATTGACCAGGAGGGAATCAGACACTTATCATTTTGAGCTTATTGTAAATGCATCCCCATGTCCTCAAGCTTTCATGCAAGACTTTGCACCAGGTATATTACCATTTCTCATTCCTGTCAATCTTCTGAGCATCTATTGCGAGGTCGTTTCGGAAAACCCTAGCACATAATATTCAAAAACTGGATGCCTACCCCCATGGTTGCTTTCGAAGGAAAATGCATAATATACCTCGTCCGATTTATTGATATGTAAAGTAAGTTTACCTGTATAGTATAGATTTCTTCTTGATAATTGAGGCTGATGGTAGTGATTCTTTAATCCGTGTCTTGGTGTCCTTCAACTACACAGACCTTTCACTCGTTATCTATCTACTCCGAGGAAATCATTCTTTTCAGCCTCAACAAGCAACTAAGATGCATCTTCAAGACAGAGTCTATCGGAAGATATCGACCGTGTGACGTTTCTCGTTTTCGTCTCTTGGGTTAGTTTTTAGGTTTGACTGTTGGAGAGCAGAGGGAATGTATCTTCCTCAATTTATCATCGCGGCTCTGGTGGCGAGGCAATCAGTGGTGGTATTGCCATCCTCATATTGTTCTCCTGATTGTCGTAAGTTCTATTTAATATTACCATATGTATCTTGCAAGGATCAAGACAGCGTTGGAGTAGAACAAGACTGATATACATACAGCGACATGTAGAATTGAAGCGCTAGCATTCGACAACATGACTTCCTGTGCAGAAAACTCAACATTCATTACCCGTTGTGGAGATTGCCAAACCTGTGTGCTTACCTACTCGATTGAAAATCCTGATGTCAATACAGATCAGCAAGATATAACACCACTCATTTCCTCCCAATTGAATAAATGTCTTAATGCGCCAGGAGGGAAAGTAGTACAACAGTACGCATTGCAGGTATCTAATCTAACGGCTTTATATTCGAGACTATTTGGGACTGGATCTTCGACCACTTCTGGAGTGATGGAAACAAGGACAGCTTCTTTGACTACGATGAATTCAATTAGCTCGGTGACCCCTGGAAGTAGTTGGTCGGGAGAGTTGAAGAGTGATTCGGGAGATTGGACAACGATTTTGAGTACTGCTACTTGGGCTAGTGCTTATTTCAGTGCATTATCTGAAGGTAAAAAAGACTCTTCCTACATCCAGTTTCGCATATTTTGATTTAGTAATATCAAATTAATACTTCAAAAATAGCATCAAAGTCCGTCATGAGAGCATCCTCGCCTATGCAAACCTCCACCACATCCAAATCTTCGACCTCAAACCCAACCTCAAATCCCACTTCAATCTTAACTCCCACCCAAACCATGACATCCGATACCACCAACTCCCCAAACTCGAATTCTACCATTTCAATAACCTCTTCCACATCCGCTCCTCCATTGAACAAAACCTGGATAATTGGTCCTATCATTGGTTCTCTCCTGGGTATGTCAACAGTCTTCATCGTAATTTTCTTCACCCGTCGAAAGCAACAACGCGAGTTCCTCCTGCATCAGCAACTTCTCCGTCACAGACATATTCCTATAGACATTGAGCCCTATATGAAGTTCGGTGGTCTAAACAGTCCAGCGAGTACAAGTAGTCAAAATAGCTATGATGATGAATATCTAGGGACTGGTGGAAAAGCACAGCTACATGGAGACAGTATGGAGATGGGGGAGTTACAGGGTAGAGAATTGCTGCCACCGGTGGAACTACCTGCTAGAGAGCCGGTCGGGAGTGAGTTATTGACGCCGATCGGGAGAAGTTCTAGGAGGAAAAGGAAGAGGGAGGGTAGCCCCACTTCGCCTAATACTCCAGGAGGCGAGCGATTAGGCGAGTCAAAAAGAGAGGAAGAGGAGGAAGTAGATATTGGCATGATGGATATACCGCGGATAGTTTCACCGGAAGAAAAGAGTAATGGGAGAATCGAAGAAAATGAGGAGGAACTTGAAGAGGTGGTAGAGGAAGTAGAATGGCCGCTACCAATGAGTCCATTGCAAGAACTGTTTAAGAAAACAGTGATGAGGGATGGAAAAGCAGATGCGGATGAGGTACGGCATGAGACTTACTATCATCCTTGAGCAAAGCATCAGAAGCCTGATAATCAGAGCGAAGAAAATAGGAGGAGTATATAATATATGTATAAAGAATGGGCTAGTACAGGAGCAGAAACAAGAAGGTCGAATCCCGATTGATATCAGAGTCATGCCACGAAGCTTACATAGTCTACTTTGCTCAACCGATGACTTGACGCAGGAAGGAAAAAAGACTACTTCGAGCCTTGGATTGAGTTGCAGGCAACCTCAATTTTGAAATCTGCACCAAACGAAGAATCATCATGGACATGGCGCATATGACCGAAACATCAAACCATCAAATGAATCTCGAAATCAACCAACCACCACAATCTCACATACCAATCGACAGGAAGCGACCCCTGCATGAAAGAAGTATGGTTCCTGCCATGTCTCTACTAACAAGTCAACAAACACCTCAATGCGTATACATATATGCATATAATATAATATCAAGTTCATTTGTCATAAAGTTGTATCTAGCATTTAAAGCGAATGAGTGAGTGAAAGGATCAATACCCATGTTGTACTGCTGTCCGATTATCATATTATGATTGCTACTTTAGCCATACTTGTATGAACCTGTATTTAGATTTCTTCTATAATAAACAAAGTAATTCAAGTTTATACTTGGAATGGAGAGTTTGACGTCGGGCGATTCAGTGAAACTGATATTGTGAGAGTGATTCATTGTCAATGTGTGGTAGGTAAAAAATCAGTATTTCTGCATGGAGAGGTAAATGATAATAAATTCAAATCTGAAATGAGAAAGTTATGGAAATGCTGTAATGGAATGGTGATAGTAAAGAAATAAGGGTCTCAGATAACAATGCAAATGCATCATAGCATGACACCCACCGCCCCGAAACCACCCCACCAACCATCAACACTCGCTTCATTCCCCCTTAAAAAATTCCTCCAGCAATGCATTCGTCTCCTGACTCTTTTGGAGTTGAATCCAGTGGCCACACTTCCAATGCACAACCTTCAAGTTTGGTACATAAGGACTCATCCGCGAAGGAAACTCCACCGGGGAGGTTATGAACATATCGGATGTTATGAGCAGAGTTGGTTGGTGTATTATAGTATTTTTTAGGGGGATGGCTGGAGGGAATATTTAGTTTTCGAAGATGTACACCAAGGGAAGTTAAGCGGGGAAAAGAAGATGGGATTAAGGATTTAATGAGAGAGGTGATGTACCTTTATCGTCGGCTTCATTAATCCCATGAAGTTGCATAGTATACCAATTTTTTGCAGCGCTAAATCCCCCGTGTTGGGGCGAGAATAAGTTTTTTGAAATATTCTACTTCCTGTTCATGGGATTTCGATTCAGTGCGTGCAAATATACAATTGAAGTCTCAAGATGGAAAGGATCCTCTACTTACCTCTCCTGTAACAAAATCCGGATGAGGAGCTATCATACCCCCCTCAAGCCATTTTCGAAAACCGTCTGTAGCTCCCATATATTCTTTCCCTGTGTCATCATCCAAGGTGTAATATATGGACATAACTGATTCGGGCTATATCAAATATTAATTTAGCAAGATGTATTCTCTTCGTCCAACATCATTCACCTTGACATGGCTCAGACCGGATGACATGAAAACTTACATTCGTATCCAATAATTCCGCACTCCCCTCTTCATCCATAAACAAAAAAATACCCAAAAATCTCAAACCCTGCCGCCTCCATAATCTGCGCATTGATTGCCCTCACCGTCTGAAAATTAAATGCTGGTCCATCCGGTGCTATATACCCCACATCTAAAAATGCCAATTTTTTGAATAATTCCGGATAATAATTGACCAATCTTGAAAGTATGAGGCTTCCCCAATCATGTCCCACACCTATTGCTTTATGACTTGCAGAGATCGAGTGTAAGGAGAGAATCTCGTGAAGATCAGAGGCCATGTCTTTGAGCTTGTAAAGATGCATGGAGAGGGGCTTTGATGTGCCTCCATATCCGAGGAGATCCGGGGCAATGATTCCGTAGCCAAGGGTAGATAAATAAATGATTTGATGGTACCAGTCATGAGAAGAGGAGGGGAAGCCATGAAGGAAGAGAATGTAGGGATTTGATGGCGATGTAGGTTGGATATGCGTATAGGAGTAGGTCAAAGAACGAGTTGTGGTGTGGGTTCTTGTTGGGTAACTTGACGAGGCCATCGTTGTCTGGAGAATGAAGACTTTGTAAAGTTTGGATATGATCAGAATAAGTTCAAATCAAGGCGTGAGTCCTAGATGTATTTATATGTATATATATCGCTGGTATAGTATGCATGATCGGATTGCATGGCTCCGAAAGAAATGCAGCTTACGTGACTGTGATTGGACGTGGGAATCATATCACATCAGAAGCCCGAGGAGAAAAATTAGGGATTTGAGGTCTAGCGGGCTCGTAGGATTGGATCTGCATGTAAAGGATAGATCTCCGAGGGGATTTACCGGATATATCAGCGGATATCAGAATATCAACATGGTATAAATCCTTTGTATGAATTTCAGTGAGCAACTTGAATGTATGACAAAATTAGAGTGCAGCGTATTACCACTATCGGTGCATGCGATCGCTCGCTGAATTAACATAGAACGACGAATTCCGATATTCGCGGAAATTGCTTAGAAATATCATCAAGAGTTAGGATACATATCCCACAGTCCCATAAAATCCTGTGACCAAATGTCGTCCATCTCCATTGGCATGAAAGCTGACATAGAAACCATCTGATTTGTCTGCTGTATTGGCTCTTGTTCTTGCTCTTTATTGTTTAAATAGTTTTCGGAGTTATGAGAATTATTAGTATTCGGTGCATTGAATCCTGGTAGACGATCAACCCATGCTTTTATCATCTTCATAACCTTTTCCGAACACGTGAAGATGTTTTCGGAATTTCTACTATCTTTTTCCCATGCAGCTTCGATTTCTGCCTCTTTGAGACTTCGTCCTAGTAAATCCAAGATCCGTCCAGGTGAACAGGTCCGCCTGACCATATCAGTATCCCAAGCAGGATCCTTCAACACTGTGAGACGGTATAAAGGGAAAAGAACGCCCCCAAATTGTTTCCACACTGGAAGTGGTAATCCGATGAAATATGATGCTGATGAGTTGAGGAGAACGTCAAACCAGGAATTTATCGAGTTAAGACAGTGATGGAGCGATTCTATCCGAGATAGAGAGGAATCTATAGAAGTGAATCCAGAGTTGGGAAGATAGATGGCAAGTTCATAAATTATCACTTCTGCACCGAAGATTTGAAGATTTAACGCTCCTTGGAAAAGTTAGCGTAGAATTTTGGAGGGAAACTCCCAACTATGAAAGGATACATACTATTTTCAGCCAAATGTGAGGGTATCTTATTTTTCACCTCGGCTAGTTGTGATTTGAGAGTTTGAATATAGAGCATGATGATAGTAGAATTACCAGGTAGGCTTGGCTTGCCATCACGAATCATTTGTATATATGCTTCTACTGCATTGTGTACAACGCGTTGCAATCGTACCTGGCTGATTAGAAGTTCATCAGAGGGATCTTTTCTTTCTTCTAGCTTTGATAGGCATTGATCAAGATAAGGACACCAGACAACCCCCTCCAATTTCTTGTGGGAACTCGAGAGACTATAATCTTGGAAATTAGCCTTATTCATGCAACTTAACCTCTGGAAAGGTGTATTTACATACGTTGAAGTTAATAAATAGCAGGCTAGAACAAGTCGACGTTGCTCAATAGTTCTATTCACCGGTACTTCCATCATCTCATGATGACGAGTTTCATATTCTACACCAAAAATATGAGATGCTTCCTCGACAGTTGGTTTGTGGAGTTCCAGATCAACTACAAGTGAGATGATCAGATGAGAGAACAATGCCATGAATGGAGCACAGCGTATTTGATATTGGCCCCTATAGCAATAGTAAGCAATCTGAAGTCGAAAATAATATGAAGTATTAAGACTAAAAACCTACCATCCTACAAAACAAACCAAGCCAAGCAACAGGTCTAAGTTCCTCTTTCCCTCTACAACAAGCTCACGAGAAGCAACTTCTCGAATGACTTTACCAAGTGTAATTTGCCGGTGAATAACCGTAGACGACATTGTCATGACACATAACCAAAAGAATGGTCGTTCTTGACGGAGTTGATGAGCAGTCATTCCACTTCGAAACTGTATAAACGGGAAATGAGGAAGGTTTCTACTTTGAAACGACTGGAAATATCGTTCTGCTTCTTCCATTGTTGGCTCTGTACCCTCAGGTAACGTATAAGGGTATGATGTGGTTGCGCTTGAAGCCGGAGTGGGAGGGAGATGACCCAAATCGGGGTCAATAGATGCTGCCTCATTGGAATTATTTCCTGAAGAATGAAAACCAGTAGAATGAAAGCTTGATATACGACTACTAGGAGCCTGGACCGTGAAACTATTCAAGGCACTTTCAACGGCGGGGTTGTTTGGTGAAATGGTTTTGAGCAGAGACACGAGCCCATCTAATCTTTGTTCAAGTCGTTCTGCTGTCACCCGAGGTTTTTGCCTCCTCTTTACAGGAGCTGGAATGCACTCTTTTTTAAGCCGACCACATCTGAAGAAATTAGTTCACTTGCATGGCGTTACAGGAAATCTTACGGTGGAAGTACCTCTCACAAATGCTAAGATCACTACCAGAATTGCATTTGGTTTTGGCACGAGCGCAATTGAGACAGGCTCGTCCATAGGGACCTTGACGTTCCGTTCCCGTAGATCCTACCATTGAAAATATACTCTTCTATATTGAAGAAATAGAATGAAAATGCAAAATCGTGATGAATTGAGGTAGTTGTTGGTTTAGATGTTACCCCGGTGCAATTAAACCTCCGGTGTCCGTTGGAGTTCGGATGTTTCGTTCTTCCGAATAATTTGATTGACCCAATTGGCGTTGCGTTCGTTCCTTGCGCGACCAGTCATTTACTTTCTCGCTGGATTTTCGTCGGCGCTTTGAGAGGTAGCAGTAGTCAACTGAGCAGGTTCTAAGTCAAACGTTATAAGATCGAACGAACGAATGAATCCAGATATTCAAATCAAATGTATAGCCATTTTCGGAATCATGGGTTGAAAAAGCCCAGTGGTCTTCGAAGCTGGACATGATATGAAATATATGAAATATATGAAAACAATCTCTCTTGCGTATGAGTATTCTTTATATCTCAAGTCTGTCCTTATAACAGACAGGGTAATCAAGCCTTGGTAATGATGCTTTAAAGGTTTTTCATCGTTGGAGCCATCGGCAGGATAGATAGTTCTCAAACAGCTTCTTGCCGGCAATACGCGTGTTATCAACAGCAAGTTTTCCATCAACATGGAAGTTAGTCAAGGCGATTAGTTGAATATATCTTCATAAACAACACTTTCTTGAGAGAATCGATCGTGCCTTTCCCTAGGTCAAGCCATCAGGTTTACTGGAAGAGCTCTTTTCACTGCCCACGAAGGAGGAAAGAGTATGGTTCTTCTTTTCGTCTTATATTATGTCGGGGCAGCTCGCAAGAAGATGGAAAACGCTCTTTTCACTGAGGGCCCAATTTTCATATACCTTCATACGTGCAGCCCTGTTCTCTTATAAGACACGTGAATTAATGGATACCAATGATAACGCGGATGAGGAAAGTCGTTTAATCGGTTAGACGTACCCATCATCCATTACTCTACGCTGACTCGGGCGACAGAAACAGGAAATAGGAGGAGATACTTTTTGAGAACATGGTATCTGGAGGGACTGTCGTCTAAACCGCGCGTTCTCAAGATACCAGAACTATACTAGTTAGTACAGACAGAGAGATCCATGGATATATATTCACATAACTTCGGGGCATCTCTACCCCTTCTTGTACCCCCACGAACCCCACTTTCCTCATCCGACCGCTCACAGTTGTCGATCCCACGTCACTCCCTGATATTTATATCCCATAAACTTACTGCAGCATTAGATACAGTATCATCTATTCTAAATCTCAACATCCACCTCCATCTGCCACTGGACCACAAACCCCTTAAATTAGAACTCACAGCCCCCAAAAATGACATCCTCCCCACTCCCATCTACTCCCCCGTTTTCTTCCCTGCCCCTACAACCCAGTGGTCCTCGTGGAAACGCATGGGGTCTTTACGGCCCCTCCGATCAGCTCGGATGCCTCAACCGTCTTACCCCTGAAAGAACTATCGAAGCCGCCAAGGAAATAAAACACGGCATCCGAATTTCTACAGATTGGGCTCTGGACAAACCGAAGGTCCCGAGTTTTGGGCGTATACAGTTTGAACATAATATCATACACAAGAGTCCGAGGTCCGTTAACGACGATGTATTGGTTCTAAATACACAGAGTAGCAGTCAGTGGGATGGGTTTAGACATTTTGGTAGGTTTGTTTGTGGTGAGGAAAGTGGGGGAGGGGGGGTCGGGGGGCATCGCGTGTGAATGGATGGGGAAAAGGAGAAAGGGACAATCTTAGAGTCAAGCCGCTAATAATTCACTGCTCTAGGTTATCAAGATCATAAAGTCTATTTCAATGGTTGCACGCAAGAAGAAATTCACAATTCAACAAGAAATGGAATCGATGGTATGTTCTATGGTCACCTTTAATCGCCCTTTTGCTAACTCTCCCAATTTCAGTCTGGGTAGAAAATGGAGGCATAGTAGGCCGCGGCGTTCTCCTTGACTACGCCCACTGGGCTGAGTCTCAAGGTCGTACTTTGTCCCCGCTTACAACGACGAAAATACCACTTTCAGAAATCAAAGCCGTAGCCGAAGTACAAAATGTCACGTTCCGCCCTGGTGATATTCTATTCATTCGTACTGGCTATCTTCGCGCTTGTAAGTCTCTCCTGTGCTTTTGAAGCATACGATTTCACTTCCAAATGAATTTATTAAGTCATAAACTCCGCCTCTTATCTTGATGTTGTCTTTGAGCCCTTCTCACTTCTTGATGTGTTTTCAATTTGCATTCCGTTCAACCCTCCTGATCTCAGTGTCCGAAAGATCTAACAAACACCTCTCTAGTTGAAGCACTCAGTCCCTCCGATGCTAGTGCCTTCACTACTGCTCCTCAAATGACAACTATAGGCCTCGAAGCCTGCCCCGAAATCCTTCAATGGCTTTGGGAAAATGAATTCTCCGCCGCCGTCGGCGACCAGCCTGCTCTGGAATCTCTTCCCTTTGATCTGAAGAACCAGCACTGGATGCACGAATGGCTTTTAGCTGGATGGGGAATGCCAATTGGAGAGCTTTTTGATCTGGAAAGATTAGGAGAGGAGTGTAGAAGACTGAAAAAGTGGACATTCTTTTTTAGCAGTGTGCCTTTAAAAGTAAGTCCAATAGCCTCTGAGTGTGAATGGGTAGTTGTTCGATGGAGGGCCATCAATATTGAGACTTGTACTAACACATGATAGGTGCCAGGAGGAATAGCGAGTCCACCGAATGGTGTTGCTATTTTGTGAGATTTCACGAAATAGTAAAAATGCTACCATATTATGGATTTTCTCCATTGTAAACTCTTTTGAGTTTTCTTAACTATGCACTCTATATTTGAGGTAGTATACCTGAATTCACAATTCATTGATCCGAATATCAACATTTAAATTAGATATCGATCATGCAGATTTATTGCGTTCTCCATTTTGGTACTTAGTACAGCTATTGATATGGGGATTCCATTCAATACGTCATGACTGTGAGCTCCTGTTAGAATTGAATCGTTGAGAGGATTCATTGCACTGTCATCCTTTCCCATATCCGGATTGTTGTTGTAGATCATCTGAAAATAGATTCCAGATGCTCAAATTATTCTTATGATTCAATCAAGATATCTACTTTATGTTGTCATTGGAATCAAAATAAGGTCTTTCTAGATGAGTAAGAAGTGTGTGAAAGCTTCTTATAGCGGTGACACCATTTCATAGACATCACTCCATGCTTCAAAATATTAGAATGTAGTATCTGTATTTCCCTACAATGCTTGGCTACAGTTAAAACTAATGCATAACATTCTTCAATCATCATGTAATAAACATCAGCTGGGATTGGACTTGTACTGTACCGTACCGCCATCAAAAAAACCACGCTCAAATCAAACATTATCTCGTTAAGCTCTAGTATAAAAACGTCCTTGTTAGGGTTATGATAAAAAGCTTGGCTCCATCCCAAACCGAGCCTCCAAAGCATCTCGAACTTCGAACTCCTCGAGTGCAGCCCCAAAACTATCATCGTTAGCCTTTCTATGTCTTCACTATCAAAGGAGAACAGGAGAGAAGAGAATCGCACATACCCATAACACCTAACTTTGGGTAACAATTCTTCACTCATGCTCTTGAAGTCTACCTCTTTTAATTCTGAAAATCGGGGATGCCCCAAAACCATACCCCATGCCATAACCGGCGTAATCTCCCCATTTAAATCCAACCTTTTGCTCAGATCCAGTAAGTTTGCCAAATCGCTCTTGCTCAAGTCCCATGTCTTTTGTTTGATGGCCCCCCCATCTGCTGCGTCCGCTGCATTGTTATGATTATGTGGCATGCAGTGCCCAAAGGGAATATTCGGATGCATATCCATATCGGCCTCCGGCGGACAACTAGCCATCAACGCATGACCCGTAAAAAATTCGCCATCTCCATCACTCGATCGCTCAATCAAGAATTGCATATGATCCATACAGGGTCTTTCGAGTCTGATCTCAAAGGTTTGTCGTTAGCTATTGTGGCGGAGGCGACAAATACACGCCAGAGGAATCTTTGCCATACGTTAAAACGAAGTCAATGCCTGCTTGATCATAATCCACACCTTGAGCTTGTTGTTGCGCCATGTTGCGACTATTCACATTATAACCTCCATGCGAGCCCCCCATCTGAGGCGATCCATTATCGTAGTGCGCACTGTTTGGATTTGAGTGAGATGATTGACTTAGAGGCGGAGGACTGAATGTCGTTGAGCCCGGTGCGTAACTGCCGGTCTGACTATCACTCGATCTATATCCTATACTCGGATTGTTTGTGAATTCGTCGACTCCTCCGCTTCCATTCCATTGTATGCCATGTTGTGCGAGCAATTGTTTCAATTGCCTATTTTCTTTCTGCGAGAGACTGCTTGCTTTGAGTGACGCAGCTGAAATTCTCCTTTAGTCGTAACACTTCTTGCTCCAGGGCTTTAATATATAATTCTTTACGCTCACGGTGTGTTCTATGGAAGATCAGCTACGCTTCAAATTCAATGGCAAACATTGCCATACCTCTGAGCTTGTCGATTCAATTCTTGTCTTCTTGTTAAAGCAGGTTTACTGTCTGGTTTTGGCCCTCTTCTTTTCGGGGTTTGGCCATCAACTGTTTTTTGAAATTAGCTTTGCGTTGAAAGGGGTTGATTGGAATTAATCTTCATGATCATACCCCGCGTAGACTTCTTCTCGGTGAGATTCTTGAGGAAACCTAAACTCATCGAGAGAGGGGATTTGCCTCCTTCTGATTGTCCACTGGCATAATCGCCTTTGTCTGATTTATTGGAATAATCGTAATTGTCGGGTGAGAGGGAAGCCATTGTGGCGTAATTCGCTGAACTTTGAGAACTATAGGATATACCAAGATATCTATCTTATCAGTAATTTTTGGATTTCTGAACCGAGGCGATGAAGGGGTAAATTTGTCTCATGTTTGATTGATGAAGAGCGTGACATACCGAAGGAATGATATTCTTTGACTTTGATATAAGTTATTCTTGGATTAATAAATCAAGAGTTTCGATGTTACTTTCATAAATGTCGAGGTACCTAGTGATTAGCGGGGCAATGGAGGTTTAGAAGCCGTGTTCAAAGATTGGCCTAATCGGCAAGCTTGAAGGAGGCACGATATGATGTTCTCATTAATCTGTATTATATGCCAGAACTATGTGGCGGTGACGATGGACAATGAATTCAAGGTGATGCGACTGATGTTCTCTTTTCTACTCCGTAGAGCAATTGAAGGTTTTCAGACTGGTTTGAGAATTTAGCAATTGAAGAGATCATTAGCTATGTAACCTTACAAACAAATACTTGAATACGCAAACAGGCGGCGGTGCCCTCCCTGTCTTAGAACCACCAGGACCGGGAATGTACGCTGGGAACGGTCGCTTACAGTGGATAGTTTGATTTCCAAATCCACTTTTACCAGTTCAACAGTGCTGAAGGCCTGGATCTTGTGATTTATAAGTGTCAGCAACTCGACTCAACCCCTGGTTTGCACGCCTCCTCTCTCTATTGATCCCTTGGTGTACAGTAGTGAAGTTGTATTTAGCTTTAAGTTATCTTCAATATCTGTGATTATACATAAAGTCTGTGGACATCACTCGGTAAAGATCGACCAATATATACCGACAGGGCTGAAGATTGAAGTGGTAGATAATCGATAAAAGGATGTCAATATCTCTGATGGAACGATGATTACTGAACTGAGCTGAACTAAATCGGGTTTTCAACTTTTCATACTCCCAGGGCTCCAGCAGGGTTCACCAACATATAAATTTAGTGAACTGGTACTACTGGAGGTTACACTGGAGATAGACCGAGCCGTCCCCGGAAACCAGTCTTTCCATTGCCACTTCGCAACTGAGAACCATTCACCAGACTTAACAAAGTGTGCCTTTCCCCTTTGCAGTCAGTACTTGATCAATTGAGATTAGTCAAACTTTCTAAGCCTCGTATGCTATACTGTTTAAGAGGCTCTAATTACCAACTAATGATCTAGGATGCTAATTATGTTGACATGGTCCTTGTATGTCAGGTTGAAAATCCCAAGATCTTAACGTTATCACGGACTCTCGATCCCCTTGTTCAAACTTTAATACTGGCATCGTTTTGGTGGATTGCGGAGTCTCCGTACATGAAGACATTGTCATTACGCACTTGTAAACATCGAAATTGCATCTTCCTTGTGGAAGATTTCCATCGGTTGCCAGGCGAGTCAGATCCCCATCAATGGATGTGTGCGACGCTTGGTTGATCACCATGCCCGTGTGTTGTGCTCCAATTTTTCAATGAGTAAGCAGGTAGGTAGGGAATGAGGTTTCAATTTCTCTTGTGATGTGATAATGTTTGACCGCCCCTCAATTATTGCGTCTGAAATTCTAACGATAGCACAATGGGTCTCGATCTTATATACACGAGCATTTCGTGGATTCATAATAGTGCTACCATGGCTCCTCGAATTAGTCCTCATGGACCTCATCATCTCTTTTCTCTTACCCTTCAGCTATCATTTTCCTAATTGGGTGTACGATGCATCATCGATTGTTGCTTTCACGAATTGGAACTGGATACAAGTCATTTTTGAGATTTTCAATGGAGGCAAGATTACCATTTCTGGTGATGTTCTTCCAGAAGGTGAAACTGCTATTGTGATTGCAAACCATGTCAGTTGGACGGATTTCTATATGATTCAAGCACTTGCTATCAGAGCTGGCATGCTTGGAAGGTGTAGATGGTTCGCCAAGATTGAACTGAGATGGGTTCCATTGCTTGGATGGGGAATTTGGGGCATGGGTATGCCAATGGTTAGTAGAAACTGGCTGAAGGATAAGAAAGAGCTGGATCGAGTTTTCGCAGGAGTGGTGGTGAAGAAATGGCCACAATGTAAGCTATGCAGCATACTATACCGACCCCACTTGAGATATTCCGGCAATGCTAACACATCTATCAAAAAGGGCTCATAAGCTTTAGTGAAGCAACACGATATACTCCCAAGAAATATGAAGAAACAAAAACATGGTGTAAAGAAAACAATCGACCTATACCAAAAACACCTTCTATATCCACGAACCAAAGGCTTCGTAACAACAGTGCAGCATTTGCGTAAAGCCAAGCACGTCAAAGCTGTTTACGATATGACAATCGCATATTCCAAACATAACAAATGGCACGAAGCACCCACTATTTGGGAATCTCTCAGCTGCGGAGACTTGAGTGGGAAACGAGGGTACAAATTCCATGTTGAGGTTAAGCGATTCCCGTTGGATGAACTACCAGAAAGTGATGCAGGATTGGCAAAATGGTTGGAAACTAGATGGATTGAGAAGGGTGAATACTTGGAAGAGAAGAGAGAGGAGTGGTCAAGAGTTGGCAACGGACAGAAATCTATCAAGGCATAGTTGCCGCGGAATTCAAATGTCTTGAACTCTTTGGATTGGACTAGACGAGCGCATGCGTTATGTTTTCTATCAGTTGAATCGCTCTAGAGATAGACATTATCGACCTTTTTCCATTCGAATTGATTCATGGAATTTTGAATGTGAAGAACAAAGGGAGACTTCACATTCCTTTATTCTTGCAACCACAACACTCCGAGGATATTTGCAACATCTCCAAGCAAAATAAATCCCCGAAGACAAAGGGGAATACGCAATCTGTTTTTTGAGAAAAAGTTCCATTCCTTCTACAATTCAAGTATCCAGGAGCACCATTGCTTATTGTGTGCCGAAATTGGTATAATGATCGTTTGACAAAGAAATCATGCCCCGTTCTCAAACCCGAAGACAACTTTATAGAACCCAACGAGTTCAAAATGTCTTTCCTGGTTTCCATTTTCATCTGATCATACATCTCAATCTTCTCAACAACCTTCAGTTATCGTTGATCACAACCTCAAACGGTTCACCAAGATTGCCAATCTAAATCATCATATTCTCAACTACCCAACAATCTCAAAAAAGCAAAGCAAGTCCATAGATTTATCAAATAGAAGATGCCGACAGGCGCTATCTCAATATTCATTCCCGACACTCCTACCACTCCAACAACTACTACCAAACACTCAGCTACCCGCCCAACTTTCTTCCCTACAGTCGCTTGGTGGAAACACTTCCCAAGACCATCATTTTCAAATTATTATCCCTCAAACTATAATATTCATGGGTATAGAAATGATACTCATGATGAAAATGGGAAGAATAGTCATGGAAGAAGGGCTATTAAGTGGGAACGAACGGGAAGATTACGATGGAGTGATTGCGGGAGCTGGGATGGGAAATAGATCTGGGTCGAGTTATTGGAAGAGAGTTAGTGATGAGGGCACGAGAAGACAGAGGATAAAACTGGCAGTGGAGGTTATGGGGGGTGTCGGGGTGGTTGTCGCAGCTATTGGGTTGATTCTCTTAATATTTGGGCAATGAATAGATGGGATTGACTACAAGGAGCGCTAAGAATCTACACCGAGTTCGGGGTGATGATTAGATATGTCATCGAGGGGATTATGTCACGAATTAAATGGATAACGGCCAGTGAAAAGGGGCATAAGAATAGTCCACCGGCGGTCCACGTCAGGGAGAATTCATGAATGGATCAAGAAAGTGGAGATGCATATAGTCGAGGGGAAGGTTGTCAGGCAAGTGATTCAACGCACAACTCGACATGTAACTAGAATTAAGTCATCTGTACATGCTAAATTTCTTCATGAACCTACATTTATCGTACTCCTGAGCAAGTCGAATTAACTGTAAGATCTTACTTGTTCAGCTGATATTTTGGAGATTCATATTCCAATGCGGCTGTTATCCAACGAAAGTTACTCGTCCAGGTCGCTGTTTCCCGGCCAGCCACTTAGAAAGAATAGATCTAGAGATACACTTACCAGCCATCCTTTTGAGTTTCATGAATGATAACTGACGACGTTGGGATATGGTTACTTACAAAGTACAGTGATCATGATCACAATAATGGATATTGAAGTAGTCATCAGAAAGGCTCAAGAAACTTATCATATCAAAGCATGGATATCACTAATCAATATCTTCCCGGGCGTCCTTAAAGTCGACCTCATTGAAGCCAATGCAAAGCGAACGAGCCTAAATAGTCCCTAGTCTTTACTCCTCGGTCAAAAATTCCCAAATGGTGCAACTCGCGAGTGTGAGTTTTGTGGTCCGCGGCCACTTTATCTTTATTAATTAGCCTTTACATTGAAGGGTTTGTGGGATTCCTGTTAGATAACCACGTCTGTGCGGATGTGTTTGCACAGAACACTTCTGCTTGAAGAATTGTACCAGCTGATCACACAGACTTGCTGTTTAGTTGGAATCAAATTGGATGGAGATTAGAAGATCCGAGGCGTCGTATCCAATGTCCAACGTAAAGTTGAAGTCAAATCTATCTACCGAGGCAATTCACATACCTGGCATCCAACCAAGTGTAACACCACCCTTGTCGTGTGTTCCGTTCTACTGCGTCTGTCGCGCCAAATATCTTCCTGGTACTTGTAGTCTGGGATGAGTTGCGTCTGCAAGCAAAAGAAAGCTTTAGTGATTGATATATAGTCTCAATTTTATGATCTTTCAATGTCCGTCAACCACTTCTTACCCCGCTTTGTGGTCTTCTTTCTGGCTAAGGTTACCGAGTGGTCGAGATTCTTCCCTCCATAGATTGGGACGTCGTCGAGACTTGGGATAAGAAAGAGGAAAGGCGGAAAAGCTCAAAGGCGCAATTGATTTTTTTCGGCAAGTCATCCTCCTATTTTTCAAACGTCTAAATTGATGTTAACCTTACTATTCGACTCAGCTTTAAGCTCAAAGCTAAAACTACGAAACAACCTCTCAAATTAATGCCCATATATCATGTATACTTTCCCCTCAATCCTTACCCACAACTCATACCCTAAGCATAACCAGGTGTATCCCCAATTCCATCATTATCAATCCACTCAATGACCAATTTTACTTCTTTGCAATCTGTAGGTAATGTCTGAGTGCCGTTAATATATGCCCGGACCGGTGATCCTTCAATAAATGTGTCGGTCTGAATCTCGCCACTGAAAGTCGAGGGTGTGGTTTGAGTACAGAATCGCGCTTGGTTGTCTAGATATTCCGAGTAAGTATATGCCATACAACAATGTACACGCCGAGAAACAAAACAATAGATATGAAGAATAAAAGAAAGAAGATGCACACCATTCCCAATAAAATCCCTATTAACTAACTTCAATAAACTCCCATATGGATACTCACTCGTAGTATCCACAACCAAACTCCCATTCAGATCTTTCTCCCTCAAATCTACCAGCTTACTCTCTGTTGAAAGAACAGTATAGCCCCAACCCCATACCGAAGCAAATTCATCTCCAAAATATCCCACTTCTCCGGCAATGCTGACGGAATCAGAACATGATAAAAGACCGCCAGGCTGAGAAATAGTGAATGTACAAGCTGAAGTACGATCATTAGTTGTCACCCCCTTGGAGGTGATATAAGGAGAGGTCGATGAGAAACCAAAGTATACGCGCATTATGTATGTTAGCAGCGAGTAGTTGGATGGGAGGAGAGTCAGACGGAAGGGGGAAGAGGACTGAAGTGGTTCGGATGGGGTGGATGAAGGAATTGTGGGTGTTGATGGGGAGGTGAATGAAGCTGGAGCTGGAACGGGACCATATCCGTAATACCCTGGAGGAGGTGGAGGGGGGTCGTTTGTACCGGAGGGTGAGGTGGAAGATGAGGTGGATGGTGAAGAGGGATCACTGCTTGATATAGATGTGTTTTCTGAACCGCTTGAGGTCGTTGGCAAAGAGGGTTCTGCGCCAGTCGTACCTGGAAAAGAATCGTCTCCCCCGGATGCACTTGGTAACGAAGAGCGAGTCCCTGATGACGAAGGAGAAGAAGAATCACCTCCGGATGTATCCGGAGGCCCAGTTGATGAGCTTAAAGAAGAGACTGGTCCCGTGACCGATGAGGATACAGTAATACTACTCGATGGATCACTAGGATCGCCTCCAGTAGGCGTACTAGAAGGGTAATACCCACCATACCCATATCCATAGCTTGGACCACCTCCATTACCATTCCCACCACTTGGAGGAATTGTGCTTGAGGGACTGGGTGGATCTACAGGATACGTGCTGGAGGCTGCACTTCCAGGTGGATCTGTTGGGATCGAAGAACCGGCTGGTGAGAGTGGGCCATCACTTGTTATTGGAGAACTTGGAATAATCGTATCTGTGGGGCTTGATAAACCAGAGGATGTAGATAAACCATCGCTTGGTTTTGAAGAAGTTGGACCAACTGGCGTTCCAGAATTTGATAACCCAACTGACGGGAACGAGCCATCACTTGTTACAGGAGAGCTGGGATCTGTTGGCGTCTGTCCAGAGCTTTCCGATGGGTCTACACTAGCATCAGTTGAAGACGCCACCGAGCCAGGATTACTAGGTATACTATGCGGAGTGGGTAAAGACCCAAAAGGATCAGTTGGGCTCAATCCCGACGGGTATGCATAATATGGCGGCCCGCAAGGATATATCGTTGTAAATATACCAGTTGGGCTACCCGTGAGACTTATTTGTGTTGGTCCATTCGCGGTTACGGAGCCAGTAATTACATGTGGGGATAGAGCGGCGCAATCAGCAGCTTGACTTCTCTGAACGTCTACGTTGAGATCAGCTTTTTGTTCTCGTAGCTTCGAAAAATTTGAAAATGAAATAGGATTGATAGAACGAACCAATAGCTATCCGATCTCCATCGTCTCCACAGTTTGAAGTAACACAATTCACAGTTGCGCTTTGGATGATGTCTGCATTTTGTGGGTCACATTGGCATGTGAGGTCTGTAAGTGTGCAAGAAGTGAATCTAATTGAGTTTTGAATACAACCCACTGCACAAGCTGGAATGACAAAAGTTGCATTTGGTAAATTGTTTGGAACTGATGATGGGACTGTAGATGGGACCGCTGATCCCACAGCTGAGAAAGACGTCACAGAAAAAGAACTAGAATCAATTGGAGAAGCTGTAGGGACTGATGATGGGGTTACCGATGTGCCGACAGGAGCAGAAACAGGAGCTGCCGATTGGACTTCCGATGAAGACGCTGAAGTGGGCACCGCACTAGCAAGGGCAGAGGAACATTGAGCTATAGCGTCATTCAAGACCTCTATATGACGTTAAGATGAGTTTTCTAAGAACCGTCGGACATATGAGAGAGGACTACTGACGAATAGCCTGTTGAAATCCACAAGAGCTAACAACACAACTTGTGGCTTCTTCTTGGATCAACGCGGAATTTTGAGGATCACACTGGCATTCTAAATTCTGGACCCCACAGCTCGTCACAGATACAACTGCTTGTTCGATGCATGGTATAGCACATGAGGGAAATGCTAATACCGGGGATACTGAGCTAGGGTTGTCACGGGAAATCAATGGAGTAGGAATTCTGAATAGTGATAACGTCAGTAAATAGTTCACTCGATACGGTACGTGTTAACTTACAATGCAGTATTAACACATAAAACAAATGGAAAAAAACTAAAGAATGACCGGGCCATCTTGGCTTGGATAAACAGTAGATTGTTGATGAATAAAATAAAACGAGTGAAAATGAACGGTTCCTCCTATCACCTATGCGCTCCACGGGTAAGAAACTCATATATACCCACTCACATTACTCCAACCCGCATATCATCAAGTTGTAAAGTACAAAATTTTATCTATGGTATCCGACGACGTGTGATCTTTTTTAAAGTATTTGTTATAATCTCGTCATACATCTCCTAACGATTGGTATAACTTCAGCATCAGTATACTTCAATAAAGGAAATTAATATCCTTCTCCGTACGTGTTGACTGTTCAGCAGATCTTCGATACCAGATGAGATATCCCCTCGGGCTATTTCCATTGGTCTCCAAGTCAGCTTGTGAATCCATAGTATCACGTGGTGATGTGCGATACATATGTTTCAAACACGACGTGTAACGGAACAATAGGACAAAGTTCTATCACCATGCACAAGTTAGTTTGTGATGGTATCGATGTCCTACTCACAGCTTCACCCTAGTACCAGTAGTAACAAACTCTAGTATCAGCTACCGGCGTTAGACTTTGCTGTGGCCATCGCATTCTGTTGCGCCTCCAAATGTTGCAAAGAAGATTCTCTCCATGCAAGAACGACCTCAAAGCATAAAACCTCGATGATCTTATTTCTTGCCCAATCTCTCCACTGAATTCATAATTCCTGTTTAGCTCCAGCAACCCTCAGGCTATGTGATTCCATAAATGCCAACATCTTCGATTAGGACCTGTTAGTGAGGTCTTGGAACTTGTGTTTCCTATTCAAGTTCCAATCTTTGAACCATATGATATTCATTTCCTGGTGCAACGTTTTCGCCAGTTTGATTTTGTATTCAAGTTCGGGCTTACCCGTCCAAGAAGCTTCAACCTTATCTCTATGCTCCTTTTCAAGCTGGGCCCTTTCTCCTTGACGTCTGCTGGGTGTATTCAGTCAATATGTAAATATACTTATTTTTCAGACTTTCCAGTTTCGTAGTCCCTCTCTAATTGTTTAAACTTTCATGACTGACAAAACTTGAGGTTGAAATCTGCTTGTCGTTTGTGCATTACCTAGGAATCTGCCATCGAGCGAGTGGCAAGATGTAATCTTTGCAAAAAGTTCAGTCTAACTAGTCCCTCTCGAACGGTCATAAATAAAAAAGCCACTTCTGCAAGTCTTGTCTCCTCTAGGTGACACCGAGTCTCTTCCCCGTGGTTGAGCCAGACGTTCAGAGTCTCTGCCCAATTTCCGGCTTGCTGTCGTTCAAACTCGTCGACAATTTGTACGGCATCTTGCTCCTGTTTTGCCTCCCTTCTAATATTTCTGCTTCAGGTCTAGTTCATCTTATCTGTTGTTGTATGTGTTGAGCAGTAGCTTGACGTCTTTCTTCTGACCGCCGAATCATTGCATCAAGTTGCTTTTCTGTGCAATGACAAGTCCCCCATTTAGTCAAGCATACGCAACACCGGTGTGCATTACAAAGGAACATTATATGACGGCATGACTTAGTAATTTCTACGAATGCATTGCAACCAGGGCATATCCTCCATCCTTGCTCTTCTGCTAAGACATTATTTTGCTCAATAACTCTCACCTGGCCGACAAACTTGTAATTTTGCATGCCATAGACCTCTGCATGTACTGTAAACTTTTGTTTCGCAAACCGGACAAGATGCAATTCTCGAACGTTTGTCAACCAATTCTTTGGTAATCCATGTTTCAAAATTTGGCTTGATACAGTATACTCGGTCTGCTGCGGGCACTTGACGCTCTTTCGCCTTTAATAGGTAACTTTTCCCTAAATCTGCGTTGACATCTTTCACAATATCGGTATATGCTATTCCGCTGAGACAACACTTGACAGGCCACAAAGCTTCTACTTATATAGCCGCACGCACTATTATGTGCTACTTACCTTTGGATGCGTATGACGGAGAAAACTTACCAAGCCTCTCAAAACAATGCTTGGGATAATGGTGACATTTCACGTTTACCACTCCACGGTCTGGGAAATTTCCAAAAAAGATACACATTCTCATTTTGAGAAGTCAGTAAGTTTTATTTGCAAAAATCTCATGATTCATAGCCGGTAGCCTCCCTCACTACAGACTTACCCTTTTCCTTCCACTTCCTTAGCAATTTTCTGAAACGAGCAAAGGCGGATAATTTGCTGAATCTTGATTATCATTCCGCAGCAGACTTGGATTCTGAGTCAGAGGATGTATTAGTCTGTGTTGATGGTTGACTAATCACACGATTTTTTTCATGTTGCTCTGCACTCAAATCTTCATTGGCGTTGTCTGTGCATTCCAGTTAACAACTACAAACTCTGCAGGCGAAATCTTACTTGGAGGTATGGTATTAAAGGTCCAGCCACAAAGATATTTGATGGACTGAATCCTCCTGAACTCACCTGGATATCAACCTTGTTCTCATCTTACCTGGATAGGTTTTACTTCTGCGAGGCTCTTCTTCAATGATTTCCAAAGTACTAGCTCTATTTATGACTCTAGTAATGGATATCTTGAGAAGGGCATTAAGTTCTGGGATGCTATATTTGTTGGACATGCTGGTATTTCCAATTTCGAGTTCTCATGATGCACTAAACTCTTTCCAATCGACTTCATTTCTCATGATATCGGAGGTAAAGTTTGGAGCGGTATTGAGTTTGGCACTCCCATCAACGTATTCAAAGTGATCCGAAAGAGCACCATTCTGGTACGAGCTGGGTATTTCTTGTATAGCGACCTGCATTTCGTTGATAACGATTTGTAGGGTAGATAATGGTTGTGGCGGCAAGAAATCCTTCCCGGTTCCTTGTATTCTTGAGGAATCTGGGCATGGTCATGTGGCCCACCCATCAGGAAACCTGATTACTAGAAGACACCATGAAGAACACTAATGATTATGTGTTTTCTGGAACAAGCGGACGTCAATGAAAGACTACCGACAGTTCGATGTCCAGATTTAGATAAAGTAATTAAAATGAATTGGGAAAATAATGTCGGTATACTTATGAATGAGTAATATACGGCAGTCCATCATTATAATGCTAGCCAACTCATCATGAAATGCACCGTGTAAGATAACATGGCCGCAAACCGTAAAAGCTGCTCAACCTCCCATGCAAAAGATTTCTTTTATAAGAGTCATCTCGCAGAGGTTAATGTAGAGTATAATGAAATATATTTTGAAACAACTGTTGGAATGAAACCAAAGAGTTGACCAGATCCCAGTATATTGATCAGTCTCATCAGGCTGATTATTCCCTCGCAAATTTCGTATCTTAACATCATAACCATAATGACGCAAGCTTTCAGGGACCATTCTTGACATTCAAGCTTCAGCTGTCCTTCTATCAACTACATCAATTTGAGTTGAGACTAGAAAGATCAAGTACACCGATGAAGTGCAGTAGTCCAGGAGCTCAGTAACTCAGTCACTCAGTAACTCAATTTTGGGGTACAGAGCCCCAGTACTCCACACAAAAATTGCTTTCATCGCCGAGAAACGGGGCACTTGAAAACAACTATGAGTAAAGTTGGTAAAAATAAAGATAAAGATATCGTTGAGTTACGAGTAGTTACTAGTCTATCCTTATTGAAGGTAGATAGCATTGATTGTAGAAATATCAGAGGCCTTGCTGAAGTTTTGGAAATCACAGCTGATGAGTAGATCGTATTAGTTTGAGAAGTGTGGAAATTGGCTGTGTTCACGTGTGCCAATGCTGTAACAGGTTTCTGCTTTGTGGCCAACCGTTGATCATATCAGTACCCTAACCGTCAAATGATCAGACCCTTGAAGATCCCTAAGCATATCCAAATTGAACGTCAGAAATGATGCCTATGTCCAAGAAATCACGGTTTCTCCGTCGCTGTCTTTCCAACACGCATATTTGCCTTTCATCTTTCCGTCACAACCAATGTAAAGTAAGAGGTATATTTCTTTAATCACTCCACCCCAGCAATTGACCCTGATACTGCTCCAATCCTTTGATCTTTCGGCCGATACCCCCCATCCTGAAAACCCTCCGGAGATGTGGGTTAAAAGGTAAGACCAGAGAAGTTCCCGGCGATCCAATGCTCGTGTATCTATGAGCCAATATCCACGCTCAAAAGGAAGACAGGCACGAGTCTGTGAAGTAGGATTAAATACTTTCGGTAAGCCGGGGACTGAGTTCAGCGATTCCAATGAAGACGTGATAAGTTTAGCTGGTGTAAGGTCCTCGGACGAAGTTGGAGGAATAAACTGCGAAATTGTGCATGTCGCCATAGACTCTGGAGAAGGTGAACTTGACTTTGGAGGCATAGGGTTCGAGATGTGAGGAGCCTCCGGGGAAACAGAAGTAGAAGGTATACGAGGTGGAGGAAGAGATGCTGAAGATGTCTCAGCCGTGGTATCTGATATTATTAACTTTACCTTCTTGGGACTTTTGTCTATCGATGATGGGAACTCGACTCGCCGACGCTTGCTATTCGCATGTCGAGGTAAAGCGCTGGATGTTTCTGGTATTTCGGGTGTATCAGATATCGGTCCATTCTTTGAAATTCTAGCCGGATTCATGTCTTGATTTGAAAATCTCGCTGTGCCTTCCGTCTCCTTATTCCGAATTGTACGTGGATTCGAAATATCCGCAGGAGCTCCAGAAGTTGGTGAATTATCAGACCTATCAGAGTTCATGGCGTAAGGATTATCTGCAAGGGAACTTGATATTGGAGATACATGTCGATACCTGGTTTTGTTCCGCCGACGAGGAGGAGAAATTGGCGGGTATTTTCTTGATGACAGTGAAGGAGCAACTTGTAGATTAACACAAGCTTCATACCTGAGAGAACTAGAAAGGGGTATAGCTTGAGGTACCTCAAGGTTCAAGCTACTCTCATCCGTGTTCTGTGATATCTTACTCATATCAGGAGAGTCCTGTGTGCTTTGCCCTTGTTGTAGATGATGTTGCAAAATTCGAGTTGGAGATGAGAATTCGGGAAGAAACCTATTGTTCCCAGGCAAAGAATCTTCAATCACACTTGATAATTCTCTCTGGGATGACAATGAACTTTTCAATTCACTCGGCCGCGGCATTTGATATCCAGACTTTGTCCCTGTATACACTGCAGTCCGGCTTCGTGTTCGAAACATTGGAGAATCTCGATTATCTAGAACACTTCGAAAAGAGAGTTGAGGCGATTCCATAAGGTCAGATAATTCGTCCTCCGTAATTTCATTCTTGTATGCACCCGGATTCGTCTCTGGATCTTGGGTTGGTGGGCAATACGACGCATTTTCATCATATTCTTGCGTCAATTGTAGCGGTTCCTCTTGAGATTGAACATCCAGTTCTTCCTGATTTTCTATTCTAGTTTGAGGGTCGTCTTGTAACTGTATATTTGTCGCATACTCAAAATTCAAATAAGCTCTTGCAAAAGCTCTGTATCTAGCATCATCTTGGACACGACTTGGTGCTGATGTATGAACTAAGATCTCGACGTTTTCTCTTGTTGGGTGAGCCATGATTGTTGTAATTTTGAACTTTGTTCATTTTATTTCTGATGATAAATGAAGATATTGATTGTAAATAAGAATGGGCAATGATGATGATGATGATGATATCAAAATAAGATAGGAATTGGAGTTTAGCCTTGTCTGAAGTTGTTGATGTTTGTTGCTCTGGCAGACACTAAGTTTAACCTTAATTGTAGCCTTGGCTGCAAGGCTAGAATCTTATGGAAACCAGTTTCCAGACCATTTTTATCAAGTTGAAGTATCCACCCCAAGGCCAGACGTCTCTCATCCTTCTTAACATCACCACAACCCACCGTGATATACACTCCATCCATCATCCACTCAACCATCCAGCCTTTTCCTTCCACCATATAATACTGATCATATCACTCACTAACTTCAGATTATGGTCTTTGTTCACACAGAAGTATATATGTGTGTGTGTGTGTATTGTGAGTTCCAAACCTACTATATTCTACAATCAGACTTGATTGTATTTGTATTTGACCTATCGATATATTTGAATACTATCTACAGCAACCTTTGCTCTCCTATGACGCTTGAAACTCCTGAGCCTCACTCATCCAACTGACCTGGTGGACTGTTGTCTGAAATGGCATGTCTGGAAGCATGGTCATCTGCAAGTGCAAGGATGATAGTTTTGAATATGGTGTCTCGTTCTTACATCTTACACTCTATTATCTGGAATGACAAACCAAGCTCCTTTACACCATGTCACGCCACTGTCAATCTGGCTGTGAACAAGAGTAACTCTTCGTAGAAGATTACTGATGAGCTACTTCTTTGTCAATGTGTTCAGACCCGGACTTTGTGGTCCACATTGTAAAAGTTTGCTGTCAAACAATACTATAGCTTTGAAGCGTCTTTTGACGCAAATGCTCAGCTGCTGCCATCCGTGTGACGAAACATGATCAGTCAAATCTCTATCAAGGTTAGAAGTTCAATATAAATCTTGTCCAACAGTAGCCCTTTCCATCTTCCACCATGGAGCACCTATCAACTCTTTTTTCCCCATCTCCAGCCTTCAATCAAATGTTCGATAATGTAATAGCTTTTCGCTGTTCACACCAAGTGATGTAGCGAAATTTGTTCTTTTCAAAACAACTTCGGGATATGTTCAATAATCGCTGGCTATCCTTTGGTATTCTGAGATATCAGCCCCCTATCAGTAGTTTCAAAAGATGCCCCAGCAATTTTCTTGAACTGGCCTAACCAACTTGTCTTTGATCCTGCCAACTACTAAGTAGTGTCTCTGGAAAGCAGGTAAGGAGGATTAGATCATCAAAACATAGCAATCAATTTCCTAGTGAAAGAATGACCTGTATCAAGGTTTGATGGACCATAAAGATTGAAATGCCCTTGCTCTGGAACTTGACCATTGTTTCTGGATACAAGGGCTGAAATTGCTCATGTCCTGAAAAGTATGTGGCTTTGCAATGACTTGAACATTAGCGACCCTAAGTGCATTTAGCGTATTATTATTTCTTTTGGGGTGCACAATTGGAGATCATTCAGTAGGGGTTCGATAATTACGATTATACTTATTGCAACATTGTGATTCATATTGCACAAAGATTTTTATACTATCAGAGAATTAGAGAACCAATGAACGTCTATGAATGTGGCGATAGTGGTGTGAATAAACGTTTCTACATTGTTGCCGCTCATGCTATCTTAAATCTAGACTCGTGAGTGTGAAGGACTGGACATGGATGGACCCATAGTAACCAGAGATGTTAGCCGCTGATTTTAATGTGTTAAATTAGAAGAATAACTATGCCGTGCCTCCACATAAGCTATCAGGAGTTGCGAATTGCGATTCGAACTTCGGATTGATGATGTGAAGGAACCACTATACCTTCCTATTGATGATGGCATGACCTAAGTAGCAGACCATTCAATCATTATCAACTCTACATAATATTCGATTTATTATTGCAACAAAATCATATTGCAAAGTACTGATACATGTTGAATCTCTGCCTCGATGACTGATGCTTGTCTTGGGAATCAAACCGAGAACCGCACCTCTTGAGAGTATTAGCATGTGAAGGGCACAAAAAGCATATCCGAAACCTCGAAACTCATTAGATTTCAATTAATGACACGGCATATTGGTTAACTGTGTGTGAGTAGGGAAGCCTTCAGACAAACAGGTCATTATCAGCACTCTTCCCTAACCTATGGTCTAAAAAACAGTGCCCTTATATGAGAATCAACTCTTTCTACTCATCCAAATGTGTTGCCTCACAACCTGCTGACAATAATCTCAAATTAGGAAAATATTGACTTCAGACTGGCACTTTGATTAGTAGCGGTAGTATCTCACCAATCATGGTGAGTGTGTTCTATTGGAGAAAGACTGGAACTTTCCCTGAGCAATCCAGGTACAATCACGAAAACACTCCCGCCGCTCCTCCTCGGCCATGAGCTCGCTGGCTCTTTATTTTCTCAATCACACACCAAAAAAGCACGTCATTCGTATCTTCCAAGAAACATCTTCATCTCATGAAACTAATTCGAACTATCTAGCCAGTGCATACCACAGCACAATTGAAAGCGTAATAAACTATTTCCAAAGTGAGATAGTCTGTAAAGATGAGGAAGCCTTTGAGGGATTTCAAGCAGTCATGGTTGACCCAGTGCTTGATCCAAATTTCCGGATGATCAGAAAGAGTATGTTGATACTGTGAAGTTGGTTTAGGTGACTGTTTCCGAATCGTAATCGTTTGCTTGCCTTTTCAATTCATATCGGAGCTGTAACCACAATCCTGCTTCCGATTATCAGACTTTGACACACGGGATGATATCATCTAGTGATCCAGCACACCGGCCACGATTATTATGGAAAACCAAGAGAAGCCCGAGCGTTATGGACTTGGAATCCTAATATAAAGAATATCAAATTTCTGGATTATGACTTGGCTGTATATTTTGAAAGGGTTATCAAGATGGGAGCCGAAGTCCAAAGCTTTGGAGTCTTCAAAGCCGTACACAATACTGAATATATAGTAGCTACCGGCTTTTGGGCCAGCGCTGGAATCATAGGTGGTTATCCTCATGGAGGAAGAAAGTCATAGTCCTCACATATAAGTAAATGGATTGGTGACTGATCAAGTGTTTTGATGGGAGGAAGTTGCGGTGTCGGGAATGCTCATCGCTACAGCTCCAAATTAGTATTCCGGATCTGTACTTGGCGATTTCTGGAGGAGGGAGAACATACGCGGTCGTCCTTTCAATGACAAACAGAGGCTATTTAGATGTAGAAAAGACAAGATGAGTAACTCATTCACTGAACTCGCTAACCGATCTGTCACCACACCATGATTTTTGACTTGTCTTGATCTTTCAAGTGTAATTTGCGGTTACATATCTAGAGTAGCTCAAATACTAGCCAATATTTTCATCGTATCTTAACCTATCCCGGGAATGCTATGCTGTAATACCCCATGTAGAGTCCACTCGGTACGTAAATGAGAGACTATGATTATGAAAATCCGTACTGATATAAGTATGAACAATGCTTAATAGAGATGAATTTGAAGGTTCCCCAATACTTCCCGCACTCGGAAACAGCCGCATTATGTTTGACAAAGTCGTGGTAACCAGATATAACCTCATGCTCCACTGAGATACATAACCCAATGCTGGCAATCGAAAAATAATTTAATAACCATATTGAATTACTCCCTACTTATTGTTTTGATAACCCTATCGCAATGTCACGACCTACCAATCTCCCCACGTTCTCACCCACAGTCCATGCCAGCTCTACCGAACTACCCAATGGTCCCTCTGCCCCATTTGTCGTCCAGATATTCTTGCCCAGTTGAAAATCTCCCTTGATTTCTTTCGGCAGCAAAGCTTGCATTGACGGATATGCGTATGGGATCTGGTGTTGGGTCCAGCTCTCTGTAATGTCTTTCGTGAGGCCGAGGGAAGTCACCAAAGTGACGTTAGAGATGGGTTGGGAAGAGAGAAGTCGGTACATGTATTTTGCGGAATTGTCATATCCGACGATGGGTCGCAAAAGTGAAAGTTCGATTATCGAATCGAAGGCTGGGTCTTTGGGATCATGAGAATTGATGATAGGAAGAAGTTGAGCGGGTAATGAAGATCCAGATTTGAGAAACGAGGAAGAAATTGGAGAGGGAGCCAAGAAGAATGTAATGTATACTGGCTGGTATTCGATATCATACCCAGTTTCATAATTCGTGAATTGTTCCTGGTGCTCCATATTTCCCAATAAATCCGAGTAATTAGACGGTGAAGCTATAATGATCTTGTCAAGAACTTCGGCATTCAGCGGTGATTCGTGGTCGAGGACATCTTCCCACTGCAGAATCCAATTCTCATAACCCTCTGTGAGCTCTTCCCATTGAATTTTGGTTACTTTGGATGAGACACGCAGTTTTGCACCACTATCCTTTAATGCATTCTCCATCATCATCTGAAATACTCCCCTATTTTCAGGCTTCTGACACCCAATCTCTTCTCGTTCAAGAGCCATACTTAGTGCTAGATCGCTTAAGTGTTCAATTGATTGTCCAGTATGGCGTCTTACTTGAGGTGCTAATATATCTCGTGCGTAGTTGTCCCCGATTTCATTCATCCTCAATCTGTCACTGGCAGGTATGCTGAACGGTAACCATGTATACTGCTTTGACATTACACGGATGATCTCTTGAACAGATTGTGTAGGGGAATTCGTCTCGGCCATGGTATCGAGGAATGAATTGAAAGAATTCATAGTGCCGATTGGAACCTTAGGTGCCCGCCAAATGGAAGTGCCGTATCTTATTAAGAGGGATAGGTAGTGGGTCCACGGTGTAGTAGTATAAGGTCGATAAGTTTCAACGATTATATGCGTTGGATCGAAACTGTGAATGTTAGAACATTATCCTTCCAACCTCCCCATATGAATATCCAGTACATTATGGATGTCAGTTCAGAGGAGAAAGAAACATACAAGGCAACTTTTCCCACCCCTAACTCCTCACCCTCAGCGATGATACTCTCTTGTTTCTCCTCCCCTACCACACCACCAATAGTCTCCAGAAGATCTCCATTAAATGCTCCCCCAGCTACATCCTCTACCTCAATCACCATAGGACTAGTATCCTCAACAGTCATCCTTCCTCCAATTCTAGTTTTCTCCTCGTAAATAATAATCTCAACATTAAGATCCACATTGTGATTTCTTAATATTGCAGTATGGGCAAGAACTTCATTCCGTACACCTCGCGCTGCAGCAATGCCCGCTGGTCCAGCACCGACAATCCCAACCTTGATATCCACGACTTTAATCTCCGGTTTTGGGTTTGGTTGAGGATTGATTGAAGACAAGAAATTATCAAGACCAACAATTATTCCTACAGTTAATAGTATCGCAGTGAAGGCGCGCAATATTGTCAAAACAATCTTAGAGATTTTATTCCCACCATCTCTAGGGTATGATCGAGGATATTCAAAGGAGTTGGAAAGGATAGGTGAGGTCTCAGAATATTCTGGAGGAGCTTCAGAGGTATATGACGGCGGTGATGATGCTTTGTAGGTTTTGCTTGCCATGATTGCTTCGATATTATCGCACTTTGTTTACATTGAGTGTAGTTGAGTAGAGGTCGTGAAGTTTTGTCATCTAGGACAAAGTTACTGCTCCAGAGGCTGCTCCAGAAGATAGCTATACCAAATTACTGGTCAAGAACTGGTCCTAATATTCATAAGCAGTGGAAAATCGATGATTCAAGTGAGATTAATTGAAGTAAAGTAGAGGAAGGTATTGTTTTGTTTGATTGTTGCGCCCCTCGCTACTGGTGGTCTCGTGAATGCGGCCTCTTGCAGATAAACAGGGGTACAGACACACACAGGATTGGACACCATAATTCAGTGTTACCCCGATGGGCTTTTCGTCAAGGAATCCAAATTTCAAACAAGGAATAACCAAATCGATCATTGTTTTGGTCGTTTTTGAATGATCGTTTGAATGGTTGTTCATTAGTCTCGTCGTTGTAACAGATCTTGGTATTTTTTCTTCCTATAGACATTATAACTTCTAGTTTTCAAAGTCTCAATTTCCATGCAAGATCCTTTTGAAACACTTAGGTGATACCATCCTGAGCATACTGACTCCAGATTAGATTGCAACATGAGGTCAGATTTGACATCAACCATTTACCAAGGTCCGATCTGTGGCCAAAATATACTCGAGACAACGATGGTGAAAAGTACGAGATAAAACCCGAGGACCAGTAGAATGATGAGTATCGATATGTAAGTCGCAGCATGAAATCGAGATGCATCTTCAAGCCGAGTGACGGGGTTTCGATATGGACGAGGCTCGGTGGGGAGATGAAGGTCTAGCAGTGAGGTTCTTTCAGTATAAGAAGGTGGGCGAGAGGTATATGGTGGAGGTGGATCATTGTTGTTCATTGTGAATTTAATAACCTATCTGGCGTGTATTTGAAGGTTATGATGAAGAGGGGTAGGAGGATGTTATGAAGTCTCTGATCCCCGCCTTCTTAACCTTACTTATCACCTTCTTCATCAGTGCCGCATTCGTATTCGCTTGTGCGATCGGCGGTAGATTAGAAGAATATCTGCCACTCCAGGGTTTGGTGGGGGGATGATGGACTGAGGAGAATGATAGCATGATTTTGAATTTTGAAGTATTTCCAAAGAAATTCGTATAGATCTGATTCATTGTCCATTAAGAGAATAATTACCTAGTATCTAGAAACGATCTTTTCATATGTCTTATGATCAATAAGAAAATTTGTCGCTCAACTTTGCCTCATCAAACTTGAGATCTCACGCCACTCAGCCCCTTTCCACCATTCAAGGGTAGGATAGGAAGCCAGCTAGTCTTCAGCAACTTTCTTTCCACGATCTCTTCCTTATATACTCTTCCAACTCCTCGACATCCCAATTAACCGCCACCATCCCACCTCTCAGATAATCCGCTCTCTCTTGTGCCAGATACAGCGCCAGCATACCTGTCAAGTCGACGTGATCAAGAGCGTATAATTTGAAAGCGGGCGAAACCATATCTGTAGGTGCGATTCCTGGCATTGTGGTAAAGACGCGGAGAGTGGGATATTCAATATATGTAAGTGTTCATATAGCCTCTGTTCGGCGAGTTTAGAGATATTGTAAGCGGATCCGCGGGGAGAGGTAAAAGCAGCCCGACCTGAAGATACAGAGATTATGGTACCAACTGGCTGTGAAGGGGAGGGCTGGGATTGAATATAGTGATGGGTCATTTGATACAGGCCCTTAAGGTTGGTTTCCTGTTGTTCGTGAGAAGTCAGCTATCATTCTCATCTCGACAATTCATTTGTGGTTGTCGGGCAAGGAAGCTCACAATTCCTCTCCACCAAGCACTCGGTTCTGTCTCACCGATAAACCCATCTTCCAGAAGACCTGCATTGTTCAACAATACATCCGCGGGTCTCCCGAATTCTTTTTGAACCACTTGAAAAAGATTCTTGACATCGTCTTCATTCACAATATCGACTTTCACGCTAAGGAATTTTGTACCTGGATTGATTGGCTGAAGCTTCTCGATGAGGGAGTCGATGGCTGCTATTCTACGAGCTGCAAGCACAATACCGGATGCATGTGCTTCGGTCCAAACTTTTGCTGCGGCCTGATGTGGTATTAGAAAATTGCATCTGATAGGGTATGGAATGAGAGGCGTTGTGCAAGAGTATGGTGGGAAGATACTTACAGCCCCAATACCAGAACTAGCTCCTGTGATGATAATAATCTTTCCCGATTGATCATTTGCTGGATTCTTGGAATCAATGGCCCAATAAGGATCTCGGCGGACAGTCTTGGTAATGGCATATGGGGTAGTATAGAAATTGGGGTCTGATTTGTCTGCCATTTTCGACGTTTGAGTCTGTTTTTCGATGGAGATGAATGATTCTATAGATCAGAGTTCTGGTTTCCGTGCAAGAGCAGAAGTATTATGTGCAATTGATTCCATATTTTTATATGCGGATTTCTAAGATGGGGTCATGAAGGCTGGATTCTTTGTAATAAAGTTCTATTGCATACGAAGTATATATGCTATGATTGAGCAAGTGGATATCAGAGAGAGTGAGGTGTCTTTTCGGCTTCATATCACATCGACAATAATCTCGACAGCAATCTCAAAAATTGGTAATTAAATTTCATCGTCGATATGTATGTTGTTTTTGAAACATCCATGATATTATTATGCAGCCAGTTCTTCAAACTCAGAGGAATCAATGTCAATTAGTTATCATGCATCATTTTGATATTCAACTATTTTCACGAGGGAATATTTAAGCACCAAATGTTTACTTGACACTCTGTCTTCCATAAGGTTAGAGAATACCTAGTATACATTACCTGTCATCAGGTAACCAAGTTTTTACATGATACAATTAACCAATAGCGATAGCGACATCGATTTTGGCATATTTAAACTCACGACTAAAATGTGACGGGACGGGTCATCGGCTTAGGTTTTCTTATCACAAGGCCCACAGCTTGTAAAGCATGGATCAACCTTGAGTTTGTGATCTTCGAATATATGTAATTCGAGTGAAATCATGGTCAATCGAACGAGATGTGGTCTTTTTGGTGAAGAGAGCGTTGAAAGCGCTGACATAGCGATAAGGTTAGATGAGATGGAGCCAAAGTCAAGGGTTTCCTGTTGATTTTAGTAGAACTATCTCGAGATGGAACGGACGACACACGCTATATCCTCTTAGATACCAAGAGGGGGTGTAATATAATCCCTTTATTATCAAAATAATGGATTTGCATGATGTTTCCATATTGAGAATAGTATTTTTGATAATCGCTTGCTTAGAATGAAAAGGGGTGGGTTTCGTCAAAAAAGTGAAGGAAGCTTAAGGTGGAAAGCACTACGTGTCTATATATCGTCACTAATTCGCTCCAACCAAGATGATGCTTTGAATAATTTGAATAAATCAAGGTCAATCAGAAGTGAGTATTAACATCAATTGCGTGTTTTAATAAAATTAGGGAACTCACCCCGCTACCGTGACAAAAATTACTACCTTTCAATGTATATCAAGGGGGTCACGCAACAATGCCTTTGTTGCCATTATAATGCACAACCATCTTCATACACATCAAATTGATGGGAAAAGATCAGTGGTATACTTTCAAGGATAACATTAAACAAAATTCCTAGCCTTTCAGTATGATGTGTATATAGATGCTTTTGGGTAAGGAAATGGTTGAAGGATAGGCAAGTCATATTGGTGTACGTACCTACTAGGTAACCCACCTACCTACAGGAGTCACATTATTTATTACTTTAATGACAAGAATGTCATATCTAGCTCCGAACAATCTTTCAGTTTTCTCGAAACTAATAATACTAATAATACTCGAAGTATGAAATGTATTGAAACAATGGTGTGAATCATGAAGTTGTAAATGGGACGAAGAATTATCGTTTTCACGCTGACTTCGAATTCACTATTTGATGATACCTAGTACTCGAGTAGTTCTAACGCATCATGATCATGAACATCAGTCATCTCTACCGCTGGCAAGGTCAAGGCTAATTAATTAGATGAGATGTCCACGGGCCTTCATAAATTACCCCGCATTTATTAAGGTTGGTAGTAGACCACCATAGCATTCAGCATCTAATATGATAACTCTACCACATATAAGATCTTACTTGTATTGATACATAACCTACTCGAGTAATCTATCTATCTACCAACCAATATACCAGCCTATCAATATACCAACCTACCGCATATAATCATAATTGATTCATTCCGATTAATTCATTCTCGAATCTTCGGTTGTCACTGGCCGCGGGCTCGACAACTGGACAATTGGGCCAGTCTTACAACGTTTGACACGTCGATTCTTCTTACTCTACCACAAAAGTACGGCATTCGAATACGCATAGGGATTCCTCGATAGATCACCGCTATACATATATGTATGAAACTCAAGGCTGCAGTATAGGTGATACACGGTATCCGCAGAGTTGTTGAAACGTTCGACTTGCCATTGGGGAAGCGGTGGCCAAAATAACATTGGCGCAATTGAGTTTTGATATGAGGGGATGTGTAACGCCATCGAACTCGTCATCACAGATCATCCATTGTACTAAATTAAACATTAATACCGCGCTCATGATATTAGATTATATTATATTAGAGCGGGCTTTCCCCATAAACATTCCGAATTGGATTCAGATTTACTGCTACGATACCTTGAACTGCATTCCTTAGCTAACCTCATATTTCAACCCTGTTGTATGATTCAGGGTACATGACAAGAACCTCTCGAAAGCTTTTCATTGCCTTGGAGAGGCAGCATTGATGCATTCGAGCGGGCTGTAAAAGGGAGTTTCATTGGGGGTCACCAGTGGGTGCACAAACTTATAAAACGTGACAGTTTCACAAAAATTCGAAAATATAATATATAATTCTATTAAAAGTAAAGTTATTATTACAATTGAAATTATATATATTCTTTATTAGTATTCTTTCTACTTTTGTATTTTTTAAATAATTTATTATATTTTTTTAGATTTCTTTTTATATTAGTTTATTTCATTCGTTTTATAAAACTTTTTTAATTTTTTTAATAAATTTCATTTACGATTTTAAATATATTGCTTTAATGGAATTAAAATTAAATGACTAGAAAAAATAGAATAGGTTTTTAATATTAAAAATATGCTTGAATTATTAAATTAGCCTATATTTTTAAAATTTATAACTTTTATTATCATTATTTTTTAAAAATTATTTAATAATAAAATTAGTAGTTTTTTAGCTTTTTAACAATATTAATATAATATATAAATATTTTATTAGTATAATATTTTTAGATTATTATATTCTTTTTTAATTGAATTCTTAATATTTAAGATTTTTATATTTTTTACTTTAGAAACTTTTAAGTTTATTCTTTATTGTTTTCGTATATAAGATAATATTTAAAAATATAAGAAGTATATAAGTTTTTTAATAGACTCTAAGAATCTTAGTTTATTAAAATGTAGTATTATATAATCATTATACTTATACTATAAAAGGTTTAAAATATAAAAACATAAACTTTAAATCCTAAAGGTCTTTTGTAATTAATTACAAATAAACAATGAAAATCTTAATTAATCGATTATTAATAAACAAAAAAAGCTTTAACTTTTTAATATTAATTTTTCATTCTGCTATCGAAGGTTAGTTATTTAGATTATCTTGAAAGTGGCTAACTATTTCGGCCCATTCCATTCCGCCCATTCCATTCCAGCTATTTTATATAGGCCTATATGAATTCGAAATAATAAATAATAATAAAAATAATAAATAATAAATAATAAATAATAAATAATAAATAATAAATAATAAATAATAAATAATAAATAATAAATAATAAATAATAAATAATAAATAATAAATAATAAATAATAAATAATAAATAATAATAATAATAATAAATAATAAATAATAAATAATAAATAAATAATAAATAATAAATAATAAATAATAATAAAAATAAAAATAATAAATAATAAATAATAAATAATAAATAATAAATAATAAATAATAATAATAATAAATAATAAATAATAATAATAAATAAATAATAAATAATGAATAATTAATAAAGAGGTTTATTATTATAATTATAATAAATACTTTATATATTTTATATATAATTAAAAACATATTAAGAAATATATAAAAATTATAAAGCTTTTTTATAAATTCTAGATATTAAATTAAATAGAAAAATATTTGAAAGTGAACTAAATAAAATAAAAAGAATAAAAAGAATAAAAAGAATAAAGAGAATAAAAAGAATAAAATAAAATTATTATTAAGAAAATTATATCAATTAATATTTATTTAAAAATATTATTAAAAAATTTATTATAAAATATAAAAAGAAATATAGAAAAAAAGGATATTATTATTAATATACTTAATATAGAATATAATTATATTAAATGTTTCTTTATAATATAAAAGTATTTATTATTCTAAATTAAGAAAGTAGAAAATAAATATATAATAGTAAAAGATTTTAAATATAATTTCTTTCTTAAGTATTATTATTATTATTATTATTATTATTATTATTATTATTATTATTATTATTATTATTATTATTATTATTATTATTATTATTATTATTATTATTATTATTATTATTATTATTATTATTATTATTATTATTATTATTATTATTATTATTATTATTATTATTATTATTATTATTATTATTATTATTATTATTATTATTATTATTATTATTATTATTATTATTATTATTATTATTATTATTATTATTATTATTATTATTATACTAGCACTCGCGGAAAATAAATTTTTAGATTATGGATTCGTAGAATTTTATTAGCCTCGAACGAAGTGAGGATTGGGGGTTTGGGGGCTAGCCCCCATTAAGTAATAAAATTCGAAGAATCCATAGTCTGAAAATTTATTTTCCGCGAGTGCTAGTATTATAAAAATCTAAAAACAGCTAATATTAAGTAGAAATGATTAAGGGGCTTTATAATATTTTTTAAAATTTTAAAATTCGAATTATTTATTATAAAAGTATAATATATATTTTGAAATAAATAAATTATATTATTTGAATGTAACAAACTACTATAAGTACATTTATACTAATCTTATTAGTTTACTTTTATTAAATATAAATAAAACTTTTAAAAGGTAATACTTTAATAAAAAACAAAAGTATTTTAATCGTATTATTAAGTGTATTCTAATTATTAATATGATTTATAATCCTTTGTATATATACTAGCCTTTAATTTGTTAAACTCTAATAACTATTCTATGAATTTTTTCGCGGGCCACCACCGGTAATGGCCCATTTTGACAGGGGGGGTGGTGGCCCGCGAAAAAATCTCGAATCGGCCACTACTAGAATTCCCTTAAATTTTGAGATATTTTTAATTTTGAAAATAATATCTTATTAATATTCATTTAAATTTTTTAAATCTGCAGTTTATTTTTTTGATTATTTTTTATATTAATGAATTTGTACAAAATTGAAATATTAGTAATATATATAGATAGTTATATCAAATAATATAAAATAGTATATCACTATTCTAATTTAACTTATAAATCAAAAAAATTTAATAAAAATTTATTGTATAATAAAATTTTAATATAAAAATAATAATTATATAAATTTTTAATTAAATATTCTAAATCTAAAGTTTATTTTTAATTATCTATTATATTTATAAATCTATACTAAATTAAAATATTAATAATATATAAATAATTATATAAAATAATATAGGGTAATATATAATTCTTACAATTCAATATATATAATTCAAAATTCAATAAAAAATCGAGATTATTATAAAACTTAAAAAATGAAAAGAGTAATATTATAAATTTCAATTAAATTTTAAAATTCCGAAGTTTATTTTAAATTATTTTTTATATTAAAGGATTTGTACTAGTTTATGATATTTTATTTTAGAACTCGATTTATATACTTTAATTGAAAAAGGTGATTATATAATCTTTATTCTTCTTTTAAAAAAAGATTTTATTTATTTGAAATTTTAATGAATTTATAATAATTTTATTAATTATTATAAAAATCTAAAAAAGGATGATATTAAATGAAAATGATTAAAGGACATTATAACTTTTCGAATTTTCTCAAAATTAAAAACTCTTTATTAAAAGTATAATATATATATACTTGAATAAATAAATCATTTTATTTAAATATAACAAACTACTACAAGTATATTTATATTAATTCTATTAATTTAATCTTATTAAATATAAATGGAATTTTCAAAGAGTAATACTTTAATTAGAAATAGGGATATCTTAATCTTATTAGTTTTTAAATTATTTATAATCTATTCTTAATCTGATTTATAATCTTTTGTATATATATTAGTAGATTTATTAAACTTAATAACTTTTAATCAAAAATAAAAAAACGTTATTTCATATTAATATATATAAGTTTGGTTAGAAATGGCAAAATAAAAATTATTGATTTTAATTAAATATTTTAAAACTATTATATTTAAATATTCATTTTTGTTTTAAATTGTAATTTCGAAATGCTATATATTTCTACAAATTTCCTATTTGAAAAAGATTAAAACTTAAATTTATCTTTAAAATCTATTTTTAAAATTTACATTTTAATTTACGTTTTAATTTACGTTAAAATACTTTTTAATATTTTTATTTAAATTCTTTAAAATGTATACTTAAATTTATATTTAAATTTACATTTAAATCTACGTTAAAATACTTTTTAATATTTTATTTTAAATCCTTTAAAATTTACATTCAAATCTATATTTAAATTTACATTGAAATACCTTTTAATATCTTTATTTAAATTCTTTAAAATCTACTTTTAAATCTACATTTAAATTTATATAAAGTCCATTTTAATATTTATATTAAAATTTATTTTGATAATTTTTATTTATTTCAAAATTAATTTTTTAATTTATTTAAAATAATTAATTATCAAACTTCCTTTTCTCTTTCCACTTTTATCAAATTCAATATTAATAAATTATTTAGTATTTATAAAGAAATAAAGAATTTTTAAGTTAAATTAACTTTTAATAAAGGGAAAGAAATTTCTTTTCTTTTATATTATTTTATATATCAATTTATTTTATATAAATATTTGTAAAATTTATATTTAAAATTTAAAGAATTATTTACTTATAAATTATTTTAATGATTTTACTTTAAATTATAAAAAAAAAATAATTAATAAAACTATTAATGTCTTTTAATCTTTAATTATTAAACTTATTAAAATAAATCTAGATTGAAAAAATTTATTCTAATTTAAATTTAATTTATATTTATTTTTTAAATTAAAGGTTAAAACTTATTTTTAATATTTTTTTTTAAAATATTAAAATCTAATGAAAAAAATTTGAAAAAATATTTAAATTTTACATATAATAATATTTCCTTTAATTTTGATTTAAAAAATAATATTTGAGATCAAAAATTAGCTTTAAATCTTTTTTTTTTAAAATTCAATAAAAAATAAATAAATAAATTCAAATATTTGAAATATTTTTTAATCTCATTTTTTAATTAATATTGATTTTAATAAAAATAATTTAAATAAAAATTTCAATCATTTAAATTTAATTAAATTTGATTGGAAGAATGATTTTTTAAAAAAAAATAAAAAAAAATTAAAAATTAAAAAAAATTGAGTTAAAATTTATTTAAAATACTTAATTCTTTTTTAAAAAAAATTAAAATATATTAATTATTTATTTAAATATAATTTAAAAGATTTAATTAAAGTTTTAAGTATTTTTGATAATAATATTTAATACAAAAAAACTTTTGAATTAACATTATTTTATTCAAAAGAATTATTATATTTTAATTTAAATGAAATTATTTATTTAAATAAAACATATTTAAATATTGTAAATAGCTTTAAAAAAATAAAATTTGTAATAAATAATTAAAACCTTTAAATAATAATTAAAGTCAAATTAAATATTTTAGTTTATTTAAATCATTTTTTATATTTCTACTTAACTATATTTTATTATTTAATAATAAATATTTCCTTAATTTCGAAGATTTAAAAAAGAGAAATATTAGAATTAATAAATTTAAAATTAGATTTGATAAAAACAAATGAAAATTGTATTAAAAATACTAAAAGTTCTTTAAAAAAGATTAAAAAATCTTCGAACTAAAATATTAATAAATTTCAATTTAAAAGTTTAAATCAATTTAATAATATTAATGAAAAGGATTTAAAATCTAATTTTATGAATTTTAATACTTTAAATAAAGAATCTTAACATGATTTAAATAAATTTGATTTTATTAGTTTATTTAGTTTAAATTCGAATGATAATCTAAATAAAAATAATACTTTAATTGCTTTTCTAAAAATAAATGAATTTTTTAATAAAAGTTCAAAAAAGAATTATTTATAGGATTTTAAGAATTGTAATTAAATGTTTCAAGCAAGAAATTAAATTTATTTATTAATTTTATTAATTGTTTTTTCACAATAAAAAGCATTAAAGAAAATGATTTTTCAATAAAAAATACCTTATTTTTATTTTAATATTATTTATAATTTATATATTACACTTAATTGTTAGTTATAGAATATAATATTCGTTTATTATTATTAAATTCAAGAATTAATTTAAATATTATATTAACAAATTTTATAAATAAATATTTTCAAATTTGTAATTAAACAGCTTTAGCTAAAATTTTATTAAATAAATTATTCTATTTTAAAATGAATTTAGAATTATTAAATTAAACTTAATTAGGAATTAACAATTTGGAACAAAATATAATATCTTATAAAGATATTACTATTAATGTAGATAATATCAAATTATTATTTAAAGAAATATTTAATAAAACTTATGATTTTTTTATAACTAATTTTTTAATAGAAATTAATTGTACCAAATATAATTATATAACATTAAAAGAATTTAGTATATATAAAAATCGAAGTATAACTACTCCATATAAATCATTTAAAGACTTTCATTTAAACGTTGCAAATAATGATTAACTTTTTATTAATAAAATTATTAATACTAAAAAATTAAAAAAATCAATTTTTTAATATTTGAAATAATAATTTAATTTTAAATAAAGTTTATTATAAATTGTTTTTAAAAAATATATTAGAATTTAAAAAATTATGATTATTATTAATTTATTTAATTAATAGCCTTCCATTGAAAAGAATAGAATTAACTAGTTTGTATTATTAAAATTCATATAAAGATATACAAAAATTATTTTTAAATATTAATAACTCTTTATTTATAATTAATATCTCAAAATATAAAAATCAATCAAAAAGTGAAAAACTAGCATCTAATATTAAATACTTACTTTCAAAAGTTTTAAAGATTTTATTATTATATATAATTTTAATTAATCCTTTTATAAATATATTAAATATCTCAAATATAAGATTTAATTATAATTTAATAAATCCTTATTTATTTTATATTAATGAACATTCTTTAAATACTGAAGATCTTAATTATATTTTAGAAAATTTTATTAAAAGTTTATTTTTTATTAATTTAAATCTTTAAAAAATATTAATAATTAATTGTTAATATTATTTGAGAATTTATAAAAAAAATATTAATCAAAATACTTTAATTATTAAAAAAAATAAAAACTCTAATTTTAATTTTATTAAAGCAACTTAAATAAATCATTTAATAAATATTAAGAATTTTTATTAATAGAACTAATTTTAATTTTTCTAATATTTAAGCCAATTTACAAAATAAATATTTACAATTTTCCTTAAGATATTATAAATTTTTCAATTTAAATTCAAATATTAATACAAATAACCCTTATATTCAACATTTAATTCAATAAAATCAAATAATTTAAAAAAAAAAAAACTTTAAAATTAATAGTTTAATTTTAAAGTATTCTAAAAAGAATAATTCTAATGAGAATAATCTTTAAAAGTATCTTCGAAATTCAGATTCTAATATAATTAATAATACTTAAATAGTTAAAAAGCTAATAATATTTAAATTTCAATAAATTTCCAATACCTTCTTAAGCTTTCATATTCTTAATCAATTATTAAAAAAGTTTTTAAATATTTCAAATGTTTTATTTTATATTCTACAATAGGAAAATTTAATAAAAAGTATTTTATTAAAGATTTCTATATATATTAAATGTTTTACTTACTAATAATAGTAAATCTTTAAATTATTTATTAACAAATGTATTAAAGACTTTAAAGATTACTATTATTATTATTTCTTTAATTACTTTAAAATCAAATATATTCAATAAAGCTAAAAGCTTTAATATTTCTTGTTTTATATAGGAAAATAATTTAAAAGTTAAAAGTTTAATATTAATTAATATTAAATTAATTATTAAAGAAAGTTTTTTAATAATGATTAATTAATTAAATAATAAGAATAAGCTAGATCGATTTATAATTGATAAATATTATTTATTAATTATTAGTATTAATTATTAAAATATTATATATTGATTTCAAAATTTATTAAAGATTAAATCTTAATTCGTATTTTTAATTAGAATATTATTATTTTTAATAAAAAACTAAACTAATAAATCATTTAACCTTTCAAAATTTAATTATTATTTGAGTTTCTAATACTCGAAATAATATTAAATATAAAGCTAAGATATTCGATTTAAACATTCTCAAATTTCAAAATCTAAAGGTTTAAAATTATATTAATAATTTTAAATTAAAATCTTTTTTTAAATAATAAAAATAAGATTATTATATTTTGCCCCTTTAAATTTAAAATTATATAATTAACTAATTATTTGAATTATTCTTATTATTATTTGGATTTACTTAATAATAAAAAAAATGAAATTCTTCATTTCTTTTTTAATATTTTAAATAATTTTATAATATTATTGTTTATATTTTCATTTTAAAAAAAAGTTAATTATTCAAATATTCGTTTAATTATATATTATAAATTTTATTGGTTTTTTATAGGATTCCTTTAAGAATTTAATTGAAATAACTAATATTTAAATTTTAATAAATCTATATTTTTTTATTATAAATCAAAAGAGAATAATAAATTAAGTGATTTTGATTTTGATCAAATAGAATTAAGAAAATACTTAAAGGAAACTATATATAAACAATATATTATTGATTTATATTTGAATAATATTATAATTGAATATTGTTTATTAAATTAAGAATTATATGATTTGTATTTTAATAAGTAAAATATTATATAAATTTAAATAAATAATATAAAGGAAAAACAAATGGAATTCAAAAATAAATTAGCTTTAATTATAAATGTATTATTAAAGTATATTCAAATAATTATATTTTTTGTTTTTTAGTGAAAAAATATAATATAGATTATATAATTAGAGATCATTTATTAAAAAATTATTATTAATTAAAATAAATATGCTAATACTAATTTTATTAGTAACAAAATCAAGAAATTTAAACGATTTAATATTCAATTAATTATTAATAACTGTTGTTTTTCTTACTTTTTTCCTACAAAAATATGTAAGATTATAAAACAAAAATTAAATATTAAAAATTGTTTTTTTTTCAAATTCATTTTTAATATCAATCAATCATTTTCTTTGAATTAAAAGATATATTATACAAAAGGAATTATTAGAAACCTCTTCTAATTCTGAATTTTTAATTATTTGGTTTAATAATTTTTTATTAAATACTAAAATCAATTTTACTATTAAGTTTTTTAGTAAATTTAAATTCAAAAAAATAAATACAAATATTATATATAGTTTATACTTTTTATTAAATAATATAGATTTATTTTACATTTAAGATTATTTTAAATAATTAATATTTAAAATAATAAAATTAAAATATATAAATTAAAGAGTTTATTTATTAAAAGAGTTATACTTTTTAAATATTATAATTTAAATATAAATAAACCTATATTTTAATTTACAACATTTAAATAATTAATTCAAATATTATTTATATATATATATATTTTATTATTTAAATATAAAGTATAAGAAATGTATATTAAATAATCTTTATTGATAAATAGAATAGGAAATGAATTTTAAATAGATTATATATTAAATATTTATTCAATAAAAAATAGATTATAAATAGATTATATATTAAACATTTATTTAATAAAAAATAGATTATAAATAAATTATATATTGAATATTTATTCAATAAAAAATATATTATAAATAGATTATATAATAAATATTTATTGATTAGAAAATGAATTATAAATAGATTATATATTAAATATTTATTCAATAGAATATATTGAATATTTATTCAATAGAAAATAGATTATGAATAGATTATATAGTAAATATTTATTTAATAGAAAAAGATTATAAATAAATTATATATTAAATATTTATTTAATAGAAAATGAATTATAAATAAATTATAATAAGTAAATATTTAATAGAAAATAAATTATAAATAGATTATATAATAAGTATTTATTTGATAGAAAATGAATTAGAAATAGATTATATATAAGTAAATATTTAATAGAAAATGAATTATAAATAGATTATATATTGAATATTTATTTAATAGAAAATAAATTAAAAATAGATTATATATTAAATATTTATTCAATAGAAATGAATTATAAATGAATTATAAATAAATTGTGTAATAAATAATTATTTAATAAAAAATGAATTATAAATAGATTATATAATAAGTATTTCTTTAATAGAAAATAAATTAGAAATAGATTTTATAATAAATATATTATATATTATATAAAATGTAAACATATTATATAAAACATCAAATCTTAATAAATTCAATATTAATTAGATTATATATTTATTTAATATATATAACCGTTATATAGAATATTAATTTAGCTTTATTTTATATAATGAATATTTTATACGTGTAAAAATATTTTGTTAAAAGTTATTAATTCTACTAAATCAATTGTATGATAAAATCTTAATAATAAAAAGTTTATAAGTATATATATAAAGGTATACTTTTTAAAGTTTATTGGTATTCTCTATATATTAATAATAGTACGTTATATGAAATTCGAAATGGATTAATCGAATTTAAAATTAATTAATACGAAAGTTTACTAATGAATAAAAGCTTATTGGATGTTAAAATTTTATTAATAGCTATTTTGTATATAAAATAATTTGTTGGAAAATATTTTTTTTACGAAATCAATCGTATACTATTAATCTTATGTTAAGGACCTTATGGGTATATGAATGGAGTAGATTAAAAATATTATTTAATGGGTGATATTATGCTTTAGGCTTTTAATAAACTATTAGTATTTATTCCATTTAAATTTTAATATTATATTATTATAAATTAGATAATTTAATTATAATAATATAGGTATATTATGTTCTATTAATTATTTAATTTTAAATAATTCTTTATTAAATTTATAGAGTATTAATATATTAGATTTCTTACTTTAAGCTTTTATATTAATATGTATAGGTGAGTATATATATTTATTATATAAGCTTAAATTAGAATTTAATATAGCATTTTAAAGAACCTAGTTAAATTATTATTAATTATATGAATGAGTATATAAATTAGTATTTAACTTTATATAGGGATTGAGAATACTTTTATTATATATTAAATTTAGAGGGCTATTTAGAGGGTTATACATTAAATTCGAAGGCTTATTTAGAGGGCTATTTAGAGGGTTATACATTAAATTCGAAGGCTTATTTAGAGGGCTATTTAGAGGGTTATATGTTAAATTTCGAGGGGCTATTCCAAGGGCTATTTAAAAGGCTATTAAGAGGGTTATACGTTAAATTCAAAAAGCTATCTAGAAGGTTATTCTCATTAATATACATTGAATTCAAGGAGCTATTCCGAGGACTATTTAAAGGGCTATTTAGAGGGTTATACGTTAAATTCAAAAGATTATCCAAAAGGCTATTCTTATTAATATATATTGAATTCAAGGTGCTATTTTGAGGGCTATTCCTTTTATTATACATTAAATTCAGAGGGCTATTTTTATTATTCTACGTTGAATTCAGAGGGTCATTTATATTAAATTCAAAGGGTTATTTAGAGGACTATTCGTATTATATCACTTTAAATATTACGGTATTCTATATTATGATTTTATTAAATTATAGGTATTTATACCTTATAAATATAGGCTTATACATTTTTATAATAAATACAATATTACATTATCACGTATAAATATCATAGTATTTTATACTATAATTTTATTGAATTATAAACATTTAAACCCTATAAATATAGGCTTATACACCTTATAATAAATACAATGTTATATTATTATACATAAATATCATAGTATTTTATACTATAATTCTATTAAATTATAGGTATTTAAATCTTATAAATATAGGTTTACACACCCTATAATAAATGCAACGTTACATTGTCACATATAAATATCACAATATTTTATACTATAATTCCACTGAATTATAGGTATCTAAACCCTATAAATACAAGCTTACACACTCTATAATAAATGCAATATTACATTATTACATATAAATATCATAGTATTTTATACTATAATTCTATTGAATTATAAGCATCTAAACCCTATAAATATAAATTTATACATTTTATAATAATACAATATTATACTGTTACGTATAAATGTTACAGTATTTTATATTATAATTCTACTAAATTATAGGTATTTAAACTCTATAAATATAAGCTTATATATTCTATAATAAATGCAACGTTATATTATCACGTATAAATATTACAGTATTTTATATTATAATTTCACTGAATTATAAGCATTTAAACTTTTATAATATAGGTTTATACACCCTATATAAATGCAATGTTATATTATTATATATAAATGTTATAGTATTTTATATTATAATTCCATTAATGGAATTATAAGCATCTACACCTTATAATTATAGGCTTATATACCCTATAAGATTTGTTACGTTTTTATATTATAGCTAATTATATTATAATATTATTAATATAGTCCTTATATATTCTAATTATAATAAATATATATAATATCTTTATTAATGATATATTAATTTAAAGATCACCAGGCATTATAAGGTTACCGGGTATTATAAGATTATCGGGCATTACATAATCATTAGGCATTATAAGATTACTGGGCATTATAAGATTATTAGGCATTATAAGATCATTAGGCATTATAAGATCATTAGATATTATAAGATTACTAAGCATTATAAGATTACTAAACATTACAAGTTTATCGAATGTTAATATATTATCAATAGTGATTTTACATGTAAAATAATTTATCGGAAAATATTAATTTATATAAAATTTATTATATACTAAAAGCTTTATAATAAAGATTTTATAAATATATAAATAAAGTAAATTAAAAACTATATCAATAAGTAATACTATATTATAGGCTTTTTAATAAACTATTAGTACTTATACAATATTATTCTTAATATTATATTATATAAAAATAAATAATTCTATTAAAATATAATAAATATTTTATACTCTATATATTATTAAGAATTAAATAATTTTAAAACTAATAATATAGAATATTAATATATTAGAATACTAATCTTAAATATTAAAATTTATATATATAAAAAATATATATATAAAAACATTTAGGCTTAAAACAAAGTATTTTTAAGTATTTAAAATTTTAAATATACTAATTTAAAAGTTTTATATTATTATTTATATATAAATAAGCATATATTTTAATAAATTAAGTATTAATATAATATATTAAGTTTAATTTTAATAAAATATACTTTATAAAAGTATTATTATAAAATATAGAATTATTAAAAACATTATTAAAAGCATAGTATTATTAAAAGTATTATTAAAGATATAGCATTATAAAAAGCATTATTAAAGGTATATCACTCAAAGGGGATTATATACTAAAATATAGTAGTAACGCTTAAATATTATATTGTTTTTAATATTATTATTTTATAATCTAAATAAGTTATTTATATAATAAAGTTATAATTTTACTAATTTATAAGTATACTATATATTCGGCTACCGGTGAATATGTTTATTATTTAAACTATTAGTAAATATGCTTATTATTCAAACTATTAATAAATATACTTATTATTTAAACTATTGGTGAATATACTTATTATTCAAACTACTAATAAATATACTTATTATTTAAATTACCGGTGATTAACTTTACACGTTTTAAATAAAACATTAAATTATATTATACACTTTATATTATATTATTATTTGTTATAATTATAAATATATTATATAGAAATATTAATTTTATTAATAAGGAATTAAAACGAAAAAACAAATTATAATATATAATAAAATAAGAATTACTATTATTTATAACTTTTATAAAAATTAATAAAATTACCTTCTATAAAAATAATTATTATAAAAATTGAAAAAAAAAAATGCTTTTCTGATTAAAATAATTGCTTATAAAAATTAAAAAAAAAATACTTTTCGATTAAGATAATTGCTATTAATAATTATTCTATGAATTTTTTCGCGGGCCATTATCAAATTAATGGCTTATTTTGACAGGGGGGGTGATGGCCCATTTTGATAGAAAAAATAATAATTTGCGAAAAATAATTAAATTAGCTATTATTATAATTCGCTTAAATATTGAATATAATTTAAAGATTTAAAATCGTATATATTATAAAGATTTAATTTAAATTATTTTATATATGAAAATTTATTTTAAATTATCTTAAAAATTGAAAGGATTTGTATACAATTTTAATATATTAGTATTTTGATAGGTATATAAGGGTAAAACTATTTTGATAAGGGAGTAATAGTTTAATAAAATATCTCATTCTTATTTGAAATTTATTTTTACTTATTATTAGCTTTAAATCTTTTATATAAATTAAAAATTTAAAAATACTATATAATAAAATTTATTTAAATAATTATATATATATAAATTTATATTAAATTAAATCTATTTTGAAAATTAAAGAATCTGTATTAATTTGAAATTATTAATATATAAAAAAGTGAATTAGATTAGAAGTAATATAGAGTAGTAATATATTTCGAAAAATAAAATATTTTAAATATTATTTTTAATATATTTATATTAATTTAATTTTATATTTTCAAAATCCAAAAAAAGCTTAATATCAAATTAAAATGAATTAAAGGAGTTTATAATATTTTTTAAAATCTTCAAAATTCGAATTATTTATTATAAAGGTATAATATATATTTTAAAATAAATGAAGCTAATTTTATTTAAATATAATAAATTATTATAGGGTATATTTATACTAATTTTATTAGCTTCAATTCCATTAAGGTATAAATGGAAACTTTTAAAGGGTAATACTCTAATAAAAGATAAGGGATATTTTAATTATATTATTAATCTAATTAATAATACAATTTATAATCCTTTATATATATATTAGCCTTTGAATTTATTGAATTTAATACCCTTTTAATAAAGGAACGAAAAAAGCCTTTATTTTATATTAATATATATAAGTTCGACTATAAATAACAAAATAAAAAATATTTAATCCTTAG